>DWJZ01006718.1:0-12762 GCA_018249125.1 Asbolis capucinus
CTAGGCTATCACCGCATAACACATTACTCGAAAGTAAATATGTATTTGCTACTTCAATTATCTGACGCTGGAATTAAACCTGAACCCTTCGTGGTGTGCTTCTATGTTGAGTGTGATTGTATGACTTCATGTGTGCGCCTGGTTGGAAGACAATATTGACTATTTAACTTATCTTGGAGGAAGTCATCTAAAATTCTAAATATTTGATAGTTTCCGCAGTGTACTCGAATTAATGTTTTTGAGTTTTTTGTTACATATTCAGTTAGATTATAGAAGTTTTCATACGGATAATTAATGTTTTTAAAAATATTTTATTATCTATATTCATAAGGAATAATGTAGGATCCTAATGTTAAAAGATTTTTTCAATTCAGTCAAACAAACGAATCTTTCCTCTTACATTTAGTTTTGTACTTAATTATTTTGGTTTAATTAATCTTAATTTTACAATTTCATCGATTTAAAATGAGGATTTAATATTTTTTTTTACATTAGATAAGTTAGCACTTGACTCGAATCCCACCTAATGGTAAGTGGCGCTGAAGTCTTCGATGGTAAAGTGCACTAAGTCTTCGATGGTAAAGTGCACTAAGTCTTCGATGGTAAAGCGCACTAAGTCTTCGATGGTAAAGTGCACTAAGTCTTCGATGGTAAAGTGCACTTATGTAACAGAAGCCTATTCACTCTTGACTTGAATGAAGATAATGTTAATTATTTCCTGTACATAATTTCTCTCTAAAAACATTTTTTAATTATAATATTGTTTTATTTTTTATTTTTTTCTTAGCGTTGTAATCAGTTATTACAAGAAAATAAAATAAATACCATCCTAATATTGCAATATTAAATATTCCACTGACAAAATAATGTAAAATTAACTCAAATAATTTTACACCTGGAAATCCCTAATCAGCCATCAAAGACTTTAATAAGCATCGAAATATCGACTCAACTTGCAGTAATTTGAAGCTTCCAGTCTACACCGAGCTTCTGATTTTGAATAATGAATACAGAAAGACATTTCTAATGTCGACGAGAAAGACAACGGAAGATGGGTATACAAGAATCGGTCTTCAACGCATTTTCTATGAATATTTATATTTGTCACGATATTAATTACGATGTAGGATTTTTTTTGACCCTGAGTTACGACGTAGAGGCATTACTGAACCCATTAATGGCCTGGTCCAAGGTGGATTGGTAGATAATGTCACCTATGTGCCCTTCGATCTAGGATATACGGGATGTCCCATTACTGGGTTTGCGTCCTCTCACAGTGTGATGGGTTTAAGGCCATAGTCCACCAACCTGGCCAAGTGCGGGTTCGTAGGTTTGAAAGAAAGAAACATTTATTCTGCCATTAATAAAATTACATAATAACATAGTACATATAAACAAAAAAATTATAATAATAACTAAAGAAATAAATTGGAATAAACAAGAAATTAAAAAAAAGTATGCAAGAAAGTAAGGTTTGATGCCTTCGAGAACTTTATGAGGATGTTATATTTATTTCGTCGTTTCTTTATTATTGTACCTTTTCGAAACGGTGGTAGATTCCAAAAAAAATACGTTCATAAGTGTATTGAAAATATCCATATGAATGATTTTTGACTTTGCACTCTCAGGATAGTTTTCTTCACGTATTTCTTGCAGCAAGTGATAATGAACTGCTGAATCGTATTTATATAACTTTTTTATTAGAGATTGCATAGGGTTTGCACCTGCATAACCTCTTGTTCGAGAGACCGACTGTCTAACCACCAGGCCATCACTAGGCTATCAGAAATTGGAGTAATGTCAAAATATTGATCTTTTTATAATCTTTTCATATTTATAATATTAGTAGAAACTAATATAATAAATACGAAAGGATCGGTTGATGGATATTTGTTACATCTTCACGCAAACCTATTGAGCTGATCTGTATTAATAAATAAATAATAAATAAATGTCTTTGGACAACTTATACACGGCCATCCGAACCCAAACTAAGCATTAGCTTGTACTATAGTGATCAGACAACTGGTATACATACATATACATACATAAACTTAAATACATATTTAATATATACATACATATTTAAATAGATATTTCTATTACACACCCAGACACACAGAACAAACATTCCTGTTCATAACAGAGAAGTTTGACCTGGGTTGGAATCGAACCCACGGCCTCAGGTGTAGTAGGTCCACTAACAACTAGACCAACCGGCCTGTCAATTAAGTTTGACACAGATTACAATCTAAAATAACTCAAAAGTAACTTTTCATCAACGCACCTACAACGCGGGCAAAGCCGCCAGCAGACATGACTATTGTAAATACATTGAAACCGATGCACATTCGTACACCGCAAATTGCGCTTACAGCCACCGGATAATTTGTATCTCACCGCCACTACCCACACACACCACAGCTAAGTCTAAATATCGAATTCTCTCTGTGTCCACACAGTTTTGATTAGCCAGCATTTGCCAAGGATTTTGCTGTAGTTTCTAGCTAATTGCTATTTACTTCAAAATATGGTCGTTATTCAGAAGAATGAGAAAAAAACAAGGGTGTTTTTAGATGTAATTTGTCGTTCTCGGTACTAGGGTTTTCCCGGCGACTGCGCCCGGGTGGTACACTTCCTTCTTCATCCCCCTCTTCCCCCATTTCAAGCCCCTATTCTTATTCACTATTCACAAGCAGTGATATAGTGATTGAATAATGGTCTATCAAAACCAAAAGCCCGTGATTCAAATCCTGCTGCTGACACCTCTAATTTTCAGTCATGACTTGATCAGAACTTAGTCATCACTTGTTGTGGTGAAGAAAAACATCGTGAGGAAGCTCCGAGAGGTCTCCGTAAAGTTCTTAAATGTATGTGAAATTCACCAATCTGCTGTTTGCCAGCATGTGAGTGGAGGCCAGAGCCCAGTAGTGGGACAAATATGGGGTGCAATGATGAATGATGTAAACTTTATGGAAGAATGTTACTTAAAAACAAGTTGTTCTTAACCCTAACATGAATAAACAAGGTTTATTAAAAATATAGATCCATAATACAAAGAAACACAAAAATTTCATAACTGTATTGTTAACCGTTGAGGAGTTCCCTTTTCTGGAGTCAATCCTGAACATAGTATCGGGTCGTGCATGCATTGCCATCAGGGTGAAAGCTTTATGCAAAAATTTCGCTCGTAGTGTAAGAGGAGGTGGGTCTAATTAAGCTTGTGACATTTGACCCGTAATATACTATAATAATATATATAATATACAAAAATACACTGCAAGTTAAATAAAAGATTGTAAAAAACACCGTAAATAAAATTACACATCGACGACTGATAATATTAAGGACGACAAAAGCGTGCTTTTCGCAGTAGGAATGTAATAACGTGAATGGAATTTTAAAACTGCAAAGCATTTCTGTTCGAAACAGAGTATAAAAAGTGGCTTTGAAATTGTACCGTTGATCCAGTGCAGAGTTGGGACATAGCATAACTTATTATTCCAGTTAGCAGTTTTAGGGTATGGTAGTTATAAAGGAACTCTTTTTTTGTTTTATGACTTCCTGGCTACCTTCCTACTACTGTAGTTCTGCCCACGTCATTGACCTCGTGGTAGTAGCTTTTGTATTATTGCACCAACAATGTATGCACTATTCTTAATTATTCACACATGTATAAAATACATTAAAAGTAATACTTTAATTATAGGCACAAATGACATGATAAAATATTAGCGCGTACATTAACATTAGGTTAAATAATTGAAAACAAATTAAAAACTTCGAAATTATTATAAATTATTCCAGAATATCATCTATATCAGGGCTAAATTTCATTCAAATCCGTTCAGTTTTGCATGAAGGCGCAACATCCATTCATCCATTCAACAAACTTCTGCATGAATAATATTAGTAGGATTTGCCGGATACTCAAGACTTGTAGACATGCAAATACCAATATATTGAGTAACGTATCGTAAGTACCCGTGAAGTAGAAAGAGTTGATGCTTTGGTTAGTATTTGATTATCACTTGCTGCAGTGAAGAAAAGCATGAGGGGAAAACATAGTTCGCCGCTCGCTGCGAGTTATACCACATGCCCAGTAGTGGGACAATTATGACTTGCAAAGTTTATAGTCGAGAATGACATAGGCTACTTTTTATCAACATTGGTGCCACACAGCGTCGCGGTCGGAACCTACTTTATAATCACGTACATACATACATATGTATATGTTATTCCGACACGTTTCTAAGTCTATGACGTCTCCCGTGGTGCGGCAGCTTTACACGCGATTAACTTTTTAATAATATCCATCAAGCAGCGTACTGACGAGATATCACTTGACAGAGGTAATAACAAGCCTTTGTGCCACAGATAACGTATGGCAGATCGTAATTATTGTCATCACAATCATCGTTTAGCTCACAAAGAAACATTGTTCAATATGTTATGCGTTGTAAACGATCTAGCGAATTTGGTATTATATAATATGTACGTTGAAACTCATTTATAACAAGGATATCTTAAACGTCTTCACGATTAAGGCCTAGAGCATCGATTTTAAAAGGGGTTCAGTTGGACCCCAAAGTTCTACTTTGTTGTCAATTGGGGCATGTCGGGGTCTATATATTTTCGCATTTCGAAACACTCTAAAACTTAGTGACTGTTTTTATACCGCTTAGTATCTTTGGTGTATAGCATCTTGGGTATAGACGTGGTTTTTGGTGTAGAATATTCTCTGTATAATTTATAGTCTGCACTCTTCTTTTTCTATTGCCATCATAGCTGCCTTGTGTAATGGGCATCTGCTATAAACCGAAGCTAACGTTACTGATGTGTTCCAATTATATTATGATAAATAATAAAATAATAAAACAGTTTTGGGTGGTGATAAGTTATCAATAGCAGTTAGCCCATTTTCTTGTTTGTATTCCGCTAAAAACAAAATGAAATTTCAAGTAGCCACAAATGCAAGATGACAACATCACTTGTCTACAATCACTTTAATTCATACAACATTTTATCCACATCAAAGCCAAAATTGTTAACTAATATCTTCTTCCCCAATTCCCAACAAAGCCGTTGACAAGATTCTCATGGCTTTATTTGTCTCTAATGTAATTTCATCTCAAAAGTTTGCTTGTAAAATTATTATGAATTTTGTTGTTTCTTAAGTAAACAATTAGATATTAAGTATCGTCTTTTGTTCTTGAGTAGCGCTCATTTTAAGATTACGAAACTCATTTTATAACTTTCAATTCGTTTTAAATTAATTGAGACGAATTCAAGAGTACTGTTTTTGATTACTGATTATTAAAAGTAAATTTGAAATACTATTATAAGTTTGGCAAATACATCACTCGGCAGCTAACTAATCGTGCCTAGGGAGGACTGGTTAAGGAAAATACTTTCTGTCTGTATATCTGTTAGTAATTAGCGAATTTTTTACCATTTTATAGTCCGTTTTCCTCATGTTAATACATATATCTTGTAAATAATATTCTCAAGTTTAAAAGTTAGCGGAGCGACCTAAGAAAATATATTGATTATTTTACTGGCTGACTTTCAATTTGATTTTTTTTCTGTTGATCAGTTATTATTTAACGGTCAAATTATCCAATAAATTGCGTGGTACTATAATATGTCTCGAGGTACTGTTCCCGTCACTGTATCCCCATTAGCTATCGTAATTGAGAATATTTGTAAGAGAAAAAGTTGGCTGTGTCATCTAATGAAATCACGAAAAATTTGCTTGATAGTAATTTCAACCCATAACTGTTCCAGCAGTGGGATCGGGTCTCCACTCATAATGTGAGGGGACAGGTCCACCACGCTGGTCAATTGAGACTTGAGGGTGAGAGAATCTGCGAAAGGACAACTCTTAGGAGTGCATGTTATCTTACGATGTTTTCCTTCACATACCTTTGAAAATAAGAGGTTCCCACCCCTGGATTTGAACCCAGGACCTTCCGCTCGGGAAATCTATGATCAAACCACTAGGCTATCACTGCTGTATAATGGCAATGGCTGATGGCAATCGAGTGAAAAAATATACCGGGGACCCCTGACTAGTATTTTTATGTCATCAGCGCAAGCAAGAAATTTGCAGCATAAAAGCAAAAAAATATTTTTTTATTTTTCCCTATTTTTATTAACAATCACTAAAATAAAGCAAGATTAAAACACGGTCGTGTTACTCCATGAAAATATTCATTAAAACTCAGTTTCTAAAATTGAATCTATTGTTATGAAAGTTATGCACGAAGCAGCCAATTTTTATTCAACATTTCTAAAGCTGATACTAAAAAGTTTGAAACTTTTCGTGTTAATTTACATACGTGTATACAAAAAGCTTGTCCAAAGCACTCTCGGCAGATTTGATGAATACCAATAAATAACAATGCAGCTAGCTAAGCGGGAAAGTTTTTATATTAAAATAACTTTTATTTTTATTTGTGTTCCCGGCAAAGTATAATTCAGGAATTTTATAGATTTCCTAGTTTTTGTATGCAATTTTAGGGTTGTGTAGGCACTGTTTATTCAATTTTAAATTACGGTTAGGCATATAATGCTTGGTCATGAAAAAAAGTATAAATTAAATTAAGTTGAGGGAAGCTTTTTCAAGTTGGGTTCGGTACATTTCGCCCTTATTAACACATTTAGCTTTTCCCGGCATTCCCCGGCAATGTAGTTTTCCCGTAAACCCGTGCAACTGGGTTGAAATACCGGTATAATAAGCAAATCGTGAGTGCTCGTTAACATTATTTTTTTTTAGTTAATACCGGATTATATATGTAGGTAGCCATCATACAATATTCATTGTTGCGACCGTTTGCGATCATATACATAAATAAACGACTAGGCCAGATTATTTTTATACATAAATATATACATGTATTACTACATTACATACCCTTCAAACAAAATTATCTACACAAATTTTATAAAGAGGAAAGATTTGATTGCTTTTTTTTTGTTTGAATTGAATAGGCTCCGAAACTATTGGACCGACTAAAAAAAATCTTGTACCATTAGAATCCTACATTATCCCTGATGAACATAAGTTATATTTAATATGAGAAAAAATAGCGTGAAAATTTCGACAATGTAACCTAACGTGAGAAAAATGTAAAAAAGCCCTTATATCGCGTACGCTGGACATGATTGACAATAGAGCAAAGTGATGTACTACACTTTTATAGAGGATATCAATATCTACAAATAAAACCGAGATATCGTATGTCTCTTAGAGTTATGTCACAATAACTACTTTTTTTTGGTAACTGGCTCTTCCGAAGCGACGCGAGGGTAGTTTCTAGTATTTTAATTATAGGTATGGTAAGTACCTATAAACATCGATAGCCAAGTAGTTTGAATGTTGGTGTTTTGAATAGGAGGCCTGGGTTCGAGTCTGCGCGCTACTTAAAAACGAGTGATTGCCCTTGATTTGCTTTGGTATATCTCTAGTCTGCAGACGAATTTTTTTAAATTTATTAATCTTTTTTCTATGTTATTTGCATTCAAATCGGATCAACTTTTCTAAGATAAAAAAGCTCACAAAAGCATAGGTAATTACATAAAGAAACAAACATTCTAAAAATATTGTTTTGGATTTTATCGCTTGCTGAAAACCTCCAGTACATAATTCTTTCTTATTTGTACGGACAGCGATCAGTTACAAAATTTTATAATGTATCGATGATTAATTGGTGATGATGAACTGTAGACGATGTGATGTAGACGGTGATCTAATAATGTCATAATAATATTCCTCCATATCCATACCGATGATTTTTTTTTAAGATGCCTAACATTTCTAACTCACTTCTTTAATATTTTTCATTCACTTTTTATATCTAAAACAAATTACACCAAACGATCAAATCGCTCCATGCATTAAAGAGTTATGATGCCATATATAGCAGAGATTTCAATCTTTGATACATGAAAACCCACACAGCATATTCTAACAGACAGGTAATTTAGAAACAAATTAATAGAAGGTGCAAAGATATAATAAGTCACTTTTTGCATTGAAAAAATATTTTGTTCAAAGTACGTCTTTGTGCACAGGTAAAAAATGTATATATTTTTTAATTCAGAAATCGTAACGCAAAGAACTACTTTCCCGGCGACCTTTCCATCTCTTTCTCTTATATATACATAGTATACATACATATGTATATTCCTACAACAAGCAATAAAACAACAAAATATTCAACACTCCAACACAATTTATTTTTCCGGACTACAAGAACACACCAAAAAAATGCACCGAAATCTGAAAATAATCGAAAAATACAATAATAATACCGTCATTTGAATTGATTCAAATTCTTACACAGCTTACTTACTTCTCAATTATATGTATAGATAGGCTAAGTTGTATCCGTGCCCCGTTCAATATGAAAACTACTGACTAGTGTCCCTGCGCCGAAACCCCGGAATAGTTGACCACTTACTCGAAACCTACCTCTGATATTTCACTACTAAAAACAACTATAAATTCTACTGTCTACTAGAAAAAGAAATCTGGTTAAACCCACATGTCACGCAAGTCATACACATAACACATAACATACACATTTATCAATACATTAAAAGTTTTCAACAAGGACTGTGTTCCTGGGAGAATCGACTGTGGATAATGTAAGGAACATGATGAGTACAATTTCTTACCGTTTATTCTTTACTCCGATTTTCTTCTATTTTCCTTTTTTTTTCTTTTTACATTGTTTGACGTCTAGTTTGTTTCTCAGTGAAAGATGTTAGCAAATAGTGTATTATTAACAGATTCCTCGACGTCTGATACGAAATGCATGACTTGAGCAAATAGTTTGAGCACATGACGTTAAACCACGCGGACACGTTTGTACAACCGATAGTGATTTATAATATAATTAATCAGATGATCACATTGTATTGTAAACTTGTTTGGGTGACAAATATTTGGGTTAAAAACGGCCAATAATAAAAATGATATGTATTATTTGGTTTATAGCCAAATTTATAATACAGACCTGCTTTTTATTTTACACAAGCTTCCGCCTGTGACTTCGTCCGCGTGGAATAGTCACTTTGCGTTACCGCTAGCTTTACCCCGCGACTTCGATTCTGTCATACAAGATTTTTGCGAAACTTTAACCGTTTACTCAGCGCATGCAACGGAAGCTCTCAATAGGAAAAAAATCCCCCATTTTGAAACATTCTTTATTGGTGCTCCGCTCCTATTGGTCTTAGCGTGATGATATACGTTCCTCGATAATTGGGCTATCTAACACTGAAAGAATTTATCAAATGTGACCAGTAGTCCCTGAGAGAAAGAAACTCTTCAGCTTTATAATAATAATATAGATGATAAAATCATTTGCATTTATTATGAATATTAATTATTAATTTTTAATTAATATACTTTATTTAAGGGAGTATTGAGGTAATGTAGGTCTAGACCTAGGCCTTGAACCGTTCGTACATTCGTCTCGATCGTAAGTGATCGACAAAGTAACAGCGGGCGAGCGAAGTGGATGTTAGTTGGAATGGTTTGGGCGTCTCTGCTTCAGTACTTAAAGCCTTTTGTCTCAGCTGTTATTGTCAACTGGTAACTCTAAAGCCTCGTCGGTTTTGAGCCTTGAGCCTGTCGAATGGCTTAAAATAACAGTGACACTCCGGGACCGTAAAATAATAAAATATGGTGTGGTTTTAATGAAAGTTGTAACTTTAAGCCACAAGGCGAAGTTAAAATACGCCAGTTTACACAAAAAAACAATTAGCATCACTTTGAAAATTTACCGTTTCGCTCCACGGTAATAGATGTTCCTAAGCTAATGTTATTTGGAGTGTAACGCAGGGCAGAATCGGCTACACTGACTGATGTAACACACAGTGACCATGTTTCGCGTCAAAGCGGGACGCCGCATAACCTTCGAGATTTCATTAAATATATAATATCTTTGAATAACTTACACTTGGTCATCTGTGTCAAACTAAGCTGTAGACTGTACTATGGTAATGAGTCAACTGTTATCCATATATATATATTCATAGTTATATAGATGTTTACACACAGAACAAATATTCCTACTCATCACAGAAAAGTTTTACCTGGGTGAGTATCGATACCACGATCTCCAGTGTAGTAGTCTAGTTCAGTAACCGCTAGACTAACCGGTCTGTCAAGTTCCCTTCATTTATTAATTCTTTATAATAAAATTTACATTCTAGTTTGTTTTTTGCCATCACCGCCTTTCATGGACCGAAAGTTTTTGGACTGTAGTGTCACGCGTTACCTGCTTCCTATCTTGATACTTTGGTCTGCATGGCATTTCTCTCGAATTAGGTTTGTTTCCAAAAGCGGGATATTTTTGCTCTCACTGGGGACAGCGGTGTAGTGTCGTGTGTCCTAGAGGTAGTTTTGTGTTTTACTAATCATAGTTAATATTGGTTTGTACTACGTCTTTATTTTACGCCGCTCAGTCAGTATATATGTATCGTACTAATACTATAAATTCAAAAGTTTGTGAAGATTCATGCAAAAAGTCGTGGATGAAATTTAGCACAAAGATAGAGAACAGTTTGCAATAACACAAAAGCTACTTTTAAACAACATACCTATAACGCGGGCGAAGCCACGGTCGGAAGCTAGTTCATTATAACTTTAATAGCAGAACATTACAAGCGGGACAGGCTACAGGCAAGCGGGACAGTTTGGGACAAATATCGGTAAAATAATAAACAGATCGTGAGTTCTATTCACAACGCGTTACGCTGCAGTGCTGTCGTGCATAAAGTCTTGGTGTCCAAGCTTTTCAACAGAAGAACTAAGATCCTAATATATAAAACCATAATAAGGGCCAATCTTAATGTATGGGTGTGAAGCCTGGTCGCTGACCGTGAAAGACGAGGAAAAGCTCTTGATAACGGAAAGAAAAATTCTCCGGAAGATACTGGCTCCCGCAAAGATGGAAGACGGCAGCTGTAGGGTTCGGAAAAATCGCGAAATTGAAGAGCTAATGGCTGAGCCTAACATCATAGGCGAGATCAAAGCCGACCGTCTCCGCTGGTTTGGTCATGTTGAACGCATGGGAGACAACCGAGCTGTGAAGAAAGCATATCTGGGTCAACCGGCCGGATAGGTCGGCGGCTTGTCGGTCGGCCCAAATAACGCTGGAAGGATAGAGTGGCTGCGGATTTGCGTGAACTTCGAGTGAGAGGCGCTCACGCAAGACCGCCTTAGGTGGAGAGCTCTCTTGTCGGAGGCCAAGACTCACTTTGAGTCGCTGCGCCAAAGGAGTAAGTAAGTAATATCTTGGGTACGTTTGTGTAAAAATATTTTGTATCCGCCACGATATTAGTCTAAAAATGTGTAGGACAATTCCGTTCAAAGCAGGACATATGGTCACCGAGTAACACGCTCATTGTGTCCCCGATCTGTGGTCGGGAGCACCTATTACGCGCAGATGTAACTGTCTCGATGGGAACCTCAAATTTATCGTTTTTCTATTTATGGCTGCGATCCATGTTAAGATTTCCACTTGCGGTTCCATTGTCGACAAGAGCTTGTAGCTTTATAAATAAAATAAATGCTTGCACTCATGTGTATCTGGCACGGACAACAAACGAACTTCAGATAACTACGAACTATGTTACAGGCCATCTTATAACCTTAAAAAAAAAATTCAGGTATTATATGAAATTACTTTTGCGTGTATATTTCTTTAATCGTTAGGAAATTTTGTATAATACGAGAAATACTCTTAAATTTTTAGTCTTGTTTTTATCTTTGAAGACACATATATACTGGTAGTTGGAGTTCAACCTCTTTCCCACCTCAAAAATTGTGTTCTAAGTAGCAAAAACTATTTAAATATTTCATTATTTGGAATTTCCTCACATTGATCAAATCAAATAACAAATAACAAACAGTGACACATTGCAATTGAACTTTACGAAATCGCTAAAATAATCTTGTCTTCCTAAAAGATTCAAAGTAAAAGTAGGTTTATTAGTATTTCAGACGAAGTAAAGAGTTAATAAAGAAGTACAATAGCCTCGTCCTTGGTACGGGGTGCGGCGAAGGATTGGAATAAGTTACCAGCCCTTGTAATTCCACTCAAGTATAATGTAGGCGTCTTCAATACAAGAGTAAATAGGCTTCTTCTAAGTTAATGGGCTTTACCATCTAAGACTACATCGCCGCTTACCATCAGGTAAGATTTTAGTCAAGCATTAACTTATAATATGTAAAAAAAAGTACGAAATAGAGAGTAATAAAGATTAAGTAATTTTCTCAAAGGTGCTATTGGAAAATTAAGTGAAAAGTTTACATATCATTTCACTTCAATAATATAGATCCGTTGGCAACATTTTCCAACGAAACCTCAGAGAAGGGCCTGGTATTGTTTTCGTAGTTCAGCATTGTGTATCATTAGCAGGGTAGGATTGGTCTCAAAGACACATGGTACCCACACCCTATGTATTTAACCCGCATGTTATAAACGAGAGACGTCCTAAACCTCATTTACACTGTGCCATTTTATGAAAAATATCCGAGCAACAATTTGCGATAATATAAGAGATGATATTTTAAAAAGCGGTGATAGCCTAATGGTTAAGGATTCGCCTTTCTACTCGGGAGATCCGGGTTTGAATCCCGGGGTGCGCAATTCTGACTTTCCGGAGTTGTGCGTTTTAAGCATTTAAATGTCCCTCGCTATAACGGTGAAGGAAGACATCGTGAGGAAGCCTGCATGCCGGGGAGCT
>DWJZ01006719.1:0-12759 GCA_018249125.1 Asbolis capucinus
TCGAATCCCAGGGCGCACACTTCTGACTTTTCGGAGTTATGTGCGTTTTAAGCATTTAAATGTCACTCGCTATAACGAAAGGAAAACATTTTGAGGAAACCAGCATGTCGGGGAGTTCGCAAAACTCACAGGTGTGTGAAGTGTGCCAATCTGCACTTGGCCAGCGTGGCTTTAACCTTCTATATCAGAGAAGAGACCCATGTTTAACAGTGAGCCGTGAAGGTTTTAATTATGGACAAGGAAAACATAGTGAAGATTCCGTACAGGTTTGATACTTGAGAAATCTCCATTCTCGAAGGTGTGTGGAGTCCACCAATCGGCATTTGGCATTGTGGCCTGTATCCCTCACATTGTGAGTGGACACCCGAGCCCAGTAGTGGGACAGTTGTGGATTGCAATGATGGTATTAGTAAGCAGTGACAGACTACAGAACCGGTCGGCAACCCTTTCTTGTAGGGCCCACAAAATTTTAAGGATATTGATGCGGGACAAATTTTATGTTCTAGATTCTACGGTTCTAGATTCGAATTCTGCACGCACTTAAAAAAAAGTTTAATCAATGTTGAAAATTATACGTGTTTAAGAGAAAATAAATCAGTCCTGTGCGAGCCTGTGTTTCGTTTATTCGAATTAAAAATTTCTTGTACACTTGCGTGCAATCGATGAGCTACGTCGGAGGTCTACGAGTGGCATAAAAACTTTCGATACTCGCAACAATTCGCATTGGAAGCATGGTGGAGTACTCTAGGCCTCCTCAAGTATGCAAGATATGACAAGAGACCCGTGCTCAGTAATGGGCCATCGATAGGTTGAAGCCAAACAATGAACGACATTGTTTTTAAAGTATTTATCAGTAAGACAAAGAGGTTTAAAAAATCTCTGATTGTTTAACTATACAATAAGTAAATTAAACAAGTTCTGTTCGGTCGGCAATGCATCGCCGATTGAATTATAAACATCTACATCCACTATCCCACTACTGGGCTCGGCTTTCTTCCCACTGAATTTTTTTCTTTCTTTGGTAAAGGCAAGTGATAAATCTATATTATATAAAAATTCATGTTTGTTTGTTTGTCCTTTATAGACCCCGAAATGGTAGGAGATAGAACACAGGTGTTTTAACAAGTTTGTCCAGAATCCTCTGGAAAAGGTTTTGGTATCAAAATTATATAGATCGGACACATGGTTGATGAGTTAATGCGTAGCGACGCGCGCCGGGTGCAGCTAGTTTGTAATACAATTAGTTTCGAAAATAAATTGCAACACTATAATTCCTTTACCAACCCGCATTGGAGCAGCGTGGTGGAGTATGCTCTAGGCGTCCTCAGTACGAGGGAAGACCCGTGATCAGTACTGGGCCATCAATGGATTGAAGCCAATTACTTCGGTCTGAGTTGGCCACTAACCCTTCCAAGAGTCCGCATTGAAATAGCTTGAAATGCTCAAGGTTTCCTCAGTATGGAAATACCCTTACTCAGTTTTAACCCATTGATTTCTCCCTACAGAGCACGCCATACGCCACGTTCTGGAAGCGCTCCTATGTGGATGGGTAGAGAGGTTAGTGGCCAACAGTGTCGGAAGCTTTTATGCCTAACTAAGGCCTCCGGCATGGCTTAACGATTGCTATACAATGCGTTCCAAAGCACAAAATTGTAGCCACTAGCGGTCACACATCCTCCTGCCGACCACGGCCGTTGTTGCTTAACATTTCTATCGCTTATAATCGAGACAAGCCGCCGGGCTATGTTGCTTTGCATTACTCAGTACTTTCTTAAATAGGCTGAACCAAGTTTGGTAATGTTAAGGTATTATATAAGCTATAGCATTGTATTGTGGCAGTCTGTGGTATAGAAAGAACTGTACTGTTACGTAAAGGAATACAAAGAACATTCTAGAAGGCATGCACTGGCTGAAAATACTGCAATTGTTAAGGAATATTTAAACAAAGTATTAACAAAAGTCTTATATGTAATCAAATAATAAACTATTTTATTGATTGTTTTTTTACCAATTTTGGATTTTCCACTACAACACTTTTGTAGATTATACGAAAAGCCGGTATAGAAATTATGTAACTATAAAAATGTACCTATTTAACATGTATAAGCTGAAAGCAGGAAGGCAAAACGGCATCTGTACGCCGTAATCTTGTACCTGTTTTCTAAAACTGGCCTTAAACATCTCTAAGTATCCAGTTGTAATACTCCTTACTCACAATTATTTTACAGTATCAAAAATGTAACAATTTAATATTATTTGACAGTAGCAAACATTTAATAATATAATATTATTTTATTGCTTTAAAAATTTAATATTATTTTACAGTATGTAAAATTTCATAATTTAATATTATTTTACAGTATGAAAAATTTCATAATTTAATATTATTTTACAGTATTAAAAATTTCATAATTTAATATTATTTTACAGTATGAAAAATTTCATAATTTAATATTATTTTACAGTATTAAAAATTCGTACCACGCTCGGCGACTGTTTCGATTGTAGGCGATCGAAAAGTTAACCACGGGTACGGTCGGTAGGACGGGTGACTAGAGGCGAAAAATTCGTAGGACCTTCCGTGCTTCCTAGGGCACGTACAGCTGGCGTCGGGCTTGTTATCGTTAGACGGCAATCTTTATGCCAAATCCAGGTGCAGCGTGGTGGAGTATGCTGTAGATCTTCTTAGTATTGAGATGACCTTGGTAGTGGACCATTAATGGATGGATACACAAAAGAAGCACATAAAAAATTGCTACTGCTCTCTCTATCACTACTCTGTTTCAGTAATATCTCAAACTGTCTCTCAAGTCCGAATGTTGCTATATAAAATGCGAGGTTTTTACAAGTATTTTGTAAATGTTTCCTACAGAATAGGGTACGATGTTATATTAAATATATACCTATGTTACTATTAATAGGCATATATTAAACATTATTTTGTTTCTAATTGTATTTTTATATACATATATATATATATACACTTTGTGCAACTTTTTACGAATATTATGCGGGAGAAGGACTATGAAATTTGACACAATCAAAGTTGCAGGTGGAGGAGTAGCTTCACTTATTAATATATACGTAGATACAAAACATATCGCGTTACGCGTATAAATAAAAACACATTGTATAGCCCCTGTTAACTTGAGTTTGAAAAAAAAACCAAAGAAAGAATGTGCTAACATAACTGATAAGCATGACTCATATTTTGCATTTAAGATTATTGAGCGTTCAAAAAATTTCGGATCAAAAAACTATTGAGACGAATTCGCAACTTTCTTTTAGGTGAAAACAAAATAAAAATTTCTACCCACCAAGGTGTATGCATTTGTATACAAGTAAAGGTAGTTTGAAGTTTCTCTTTGACCATTCAATTCTTTTGACCGCTTCACGGTCACCGATCTTATATTGTTTTTGCTACCAGTTTGAATGCCACACAAACACTATTGTATTCTACTGGACACCTGGAGCTGCTCATGAAATTAGAATGAAAACCATATCCATAGATTTTAACGACTTTCACCCCAACTTTTAATAATTCTTCTTTCCATTCTTCTGACACTCGTTCTAGAGTGTAAGTGTGAGGTTCGTTATTGTTGCTGATTTCAACGTTGTACTGCTTCCCTTTTCTTCTTTATGTATGCAGATGTTTTAAATAGTGGCTAGGGTTGCCACATTTTTATACAAAAATTAAACTATTTCTAGGTCAGAGAAAAAATATATAATTTAGAAAAATTAACAGTATTTTATATGTCGTTTTTATATTTTAAAGATATACTTTTGAATGTGAATAGAATATGTACTTTATTGAGTATCTTTTACCGTTTCTTTTCTTTTTTATACCTTTCCGAAACGGTGGTAGAATACAAAAATTTGGTGTTCATACGAGTAAGTGTAATGAAAAAACTTACATGAAATAAATGACTGACATTATTACATCAAAATGATGCTGAAAATAGTATTTTTTTGTTCAACCCTCAGTAATAATTAGATTTAAAAACTGTAATACTGTTCCTAAAATTGGCAAAGCTAAGTAGATCTTTCACTACCTTCTTCCGGCAACACATTGGTGTCTCTCCCGTCTCTGCTAAAGACCATACGCTATGATCACTCAGGAGACGCATCTGTTAAAGACAGAAAAAAAACACGTGTTCAAAGTGAACACAAGTCAGCGGGTTGCGTGTCATGGCACTCATGTTAAGCATATTCTATTAATAGGCCCGTATTGAAGCTGGATATTGAGCTATCAATTCTAAAATAGAATCTTGGGAGTACTGACCGACTGTAAGCGAAATATATGGACGGAATGTTTTTATTATTAATGCTCGTCTATCTTGAACTAAAACACAGTAATGGCGAAAGAAACAGAAGGTTCTGCAAGTCACTTCAGCCCATTGTCACACTTCATTTTGAGGCGGCCTACAGCATACTCCACCACCCATTCCAACAAGGTTTGGAGGTGTTAGTGGCCAACATGAGTGTCTGGAGTTTTTATGCTGTCGAAAGCCTCAAACACGGCTTTCTATGATGACACGGCACCGAGAGTTTTACGTGCCCTTCGGAGCACAAGCGTATGAATTTTTTTGCCACTTCTGGTTACCCATTATCCTACCAATCGCGCCTGTTGCTTAACTTTTGCGGTCACTTACAATCGAAACAAGCCGTCGGGCTATGAACTCTTCAATTTCTACGGACATCAATTTGTTCAGGAGTTTCTTCTTTTTTCCCCCACTCCTTTAATAATCCTCCATCCCATTCATCCTCAGCGTGATATCTTACGATCGACACAAAACAGGTCTTAGAGTACCTGCTTTTAATATCATACAAACATATGTTTGTATTTTGTATTAATATGTAGAGATTGAACATAAGCTTCAAATGAATTCTAGATCGACGCTGTCTTGCTCTTTACTGCATAACTCTCTGATGACGTAACACTCAGCTGTTCGCTTACAATTTCCTTCGCCGTTGTGAACACAACACTTGTACAAATCAACCGTCTAGGAAATTAAAATAACTACGTCACTAAATACCTTTATCGTACGTGGTTATTGGTTATTTGTCATTAATAACATTGTTATTATCAATTACATCATTATGTTGCGTGTCCGTACGTGTAGAAGTGTTTCGATAAATCATTTATTCCAAGAAAGTGCGTTCACTTCATGCGACATCTTTTTGTCTGTCGTGAGAATGTCGTTCGCCTTGAGTTCACGTTTTGCCAGGCCTCGTGTCTAATGTCTCTGTATACAAACCAGTAATCCCAGGTTCTATTTTGTGATTATTTGTAATTCTTTTATACTATACTCGGTGCAAATGTTGATATAGACAATCATTGCTTGTAAAAAAATGTATGAATGAATCCTGGATTGTAACAGCTGTTGGTGAACTTGTATAAATAAATAAATTCCAGATTGAAGAGTATATTGTAATAAAAGTATACCGTAGGAAACTCTGTTACAAACATATGCGTATCTTGCAAAACCTAATGCATATGAGAAGAATTAATTTAATGAACAGAATAAAAACGGGAACCGTGCTTATTGTATGGAATTTAATTGAAGAAGAAAAAGGAAGATGTATTATTGCTTCAGCATAAAAACATTCAAAGGTTTTTGAGTACAATTTCTAACTAAAGAAGAAAATATATATTTACTAGCTGACCCGGCACACGTTGTTTTTTCATATAAATTATTTTTAGGTAATTTTTAACGAAATAGAGTGAAATACATTAATAACTGAGACGATAATAGGTAAGTTATTGATCGGAATGAAAAATGATTACATTACTAAAATTACTATTAAAAAAATGGTGTTGGTGATAGAACGGTGAAAATTTAGGGTTGCGTGTATTTTTAATGCCACAATATAAAAAAAATACAAATTTGACCAAAAATAAAATAAAAAGAACATCCTTATCACTTAGGGGTATGAAAAATAGACTAGCCAATTTTTAGACCTACTGAATATGCAAATAAAATTTCATAATAATCGGTCAAGCCGGTTCGGAGCAGTATGGTTACTAAAATTATAACACGAAAATTTTATATATACAATTTTATGTAATAAAAAACTAAGGTTCAATATTTTTATTTAAATTCTAAAATCACAAAAAATCCTAGATGTTCAAGGATCGTATGTACTTTATAAAATATAAACACTACTATGTCAAATTATAACAAAGAACTCTTTCATAGTAACAAATGTACCGCTCAGACGATAAAACAACAACTTGTCCCACGCTATTTAATCATATGGCAGTACGTAAGCTACATCATTAGAATTCACAGCATTGCCTTATAATATGTTTATGTAAATCGTTTGTAAGGATTTATAATACTAAATCGAACAGACGTAGTAGAATATGAATGGAATATACTTGATTATATAAGGTTATCTTAAAAAAAACTTTAATAGACTCCAATTAGTAGCACAATGAAAAGATCATTGTGAATAGTCGCAGATAACATACGCATTATTAACGATAACTCAAAAACTACCCGTCAGATGTCGCTCAAAATGTGACTGAATTACAAGCACCGGCTTTCTATTAAAAATCAATTATAATTCACTCACTCACTCCAGTCCACTCGGTTACACACGAATTGAGAATCTCCTCTTTTTTTGAAGTTTGTTAAGGAAATGAACAGTGAAGAATGTTGAAAATATATGCGGAAAGAACCCATATGATATTTTATGGAATGATAAATGCAATAACGTACCGCGAAGGATTGGAATAAGTTGCACACTTCGGTGTCCCCGTTCGATTACAGTGTGTCTTCAAGTGAAAAGTGAATAGGCTTCTAAGTTAGTGTGCTTTACCGTCAAAGACTTCATCGCCACTTACCATCAGGTGGGATCGCAGTCGAGCGCCAATTTATCTTAGGTAAAAAAAAAATACACTAATAATAAAACCTCAGGATTGGCCAAGTACCAATGACCAAGAACCAATGTAAGATCGTAGGCATCGCCGATGGGTAATGAGCTGCAAATTAAAACCCAGCTCTGAAACCTATACTCGAAGTACGACAATCTTTTCGCAGTTAAGTAAATTAAAATTTCAAAATATTTCTCATCTGTAAAATTTCATTCAAAATTTGTAACGATTTTTTGTGCCAAAATATTATTTTACTTCTCACATGAGTGGAGATCCGAGCCCAGTAAAAAAATATATACATATATCCTTGGACAACTCACACACGGTCGTCTGACCCCAAACTAAACATTAGCTTGTACTGTGGTGATCAGACAACTGATAAACATACATATATGTATATTTTTAAATACATACTTATATACATATTTACACACAGACACACAGACTGTTTTATTAAGAAGTGTTGTTCACAACATTAATACGAGGAATAAGGCGAAATTATTTGTACTAAAGTTCAGACTCAGCAAAAGTGGTAACTTGTGTATGGGTAGTTGTGTTAAAATCTATAATAAAATTCCATTAACATTAACAGAAATGCCACTATAAACTGGATGAATATTTTAATTAATAAAATGTTTGGGCATGACTTTAATAAGTAGTAAGTGCTATCTGTAACTGTGAGTTGAAAAAAAGAACTTGGGAGTTTCTTGCCGCTTCTTCCAAGATCACTCACCGTAGGGATTAGTCGAAGCGAGCTTAGTTTGACTTTCGAAAAGTATTTGTAAAAATCAACTTCGAGTAAAATTTTATTTCATTTCATTTCAAAAGTAAATTTTCACATCTTTCTATCGTTACTGGACTCTCGTATTGTGACACTAGTTTCTGTAATCTAGTTAACCCGCCGTCATTAACTCTATCGTCATAGTTTTATTGAGTAATGTGATAATTTAGTTTTTTATTAGCAACTCACTGTACGCAACAAATTCTATGAACATTTAAAAACATATAACTTGTTTTTATTTTGTTTTTTACACAAGTTCGCTCCATGTTTATTGTTCCTATAAAGTTGTTCCACACATAAAACGCGATACACACAAAATGTGCATAGGGTTGCCAATGTTTACTATGAACTAGCTTTTACTCGCGACTTCGTCCGCGTGGACTAGTTACTTACT
The DNA here is from genome assembly GCA_018249125.1 of Asbolis capucinus. NCBI lineage: Eukaryota > Metazoa > Arthropoda > Insecta > Lepidoptera > Hesperiidae > Asbolis > Asbolis capucinus. The sequence continues at coordinate 8,056 of DWJZ01006719.1, forward strand.
TACCCGCGACTTCGTTTCTGTCATACATGATTTTTGCGAAACTTTAACCGTTTACGCAGCGCAAGCAGCGGAAGCTCACAATAGGAAAAAAATCCCCCGATTTTGAAACTTTCTTCTCTGGTGCTCAGCTCCTATTGGTCTTAGCGTGATGATATAGGCCATAGCCTTTCTCGATAAATGGGCTATCTAACACTGAAATAATTTTTCAAATCGGACCAGTAGTTCCTGAGATTTGCGCGTTCAAGCAAACAAGAAAACAAATAAACTCTTCAGCTTTATAATATTAACATAGATTACTAGCTGTACCCGGCGCACGTTGCTGCGCATCAACTCATCACAAAGTTGCTATAGACATCGGTGCTCTATCTCCTACCATTTCAGAATCTATAAAGGACAAACAGACTCACAAACAATAATTGATTTTTATATATATTTGGTCATTACACAAGTTTTTAACGTGTCCTGTTGATCTCGATTTATGTTGCGAAATTAATCTTTGAACTCTGAAATGGCGAATTAATTCATTAATTATTTATATTTTTATTCATACTAAATGTTATAATAATAATTACATCAGACAGACAAAACGGAGTAATATTAGTATTTAGGGTGACAAAAATAAATCGTTATAATTTTTTAATATTAATTTAACTTCGTATATTAAATTACATAATAAAATTTATATAATAATAACAGGCGGGTGTAGTGGTTGTCGCTACATCGAAGGTCGTGGATTCGATCTCCACCCAGGTCAAACTTTTCTGTGATGAGCAGGAACGTTTGTCCTGTGTATCTGGGTGTAAATATCAATATAAGTATTTATTTAAAAATATATATGTATGTTTATCAGTTGTCTGATCACCGTAGTACAGGTTAACGCTTAGTTTGGGGTCAGATGACCGTGTGTGAGTTGTCCGAAGATATTTATAGAAATAAACACAATTAAAGTGTCTGATGTTGCCTTCTTAAAGACAGATGTATTCTTAATATTATACTCTGTATAACTAATTGGAGTAGGCCAATACATAGTTTTCAAATACAGTATAAACTCTTAACAACGTTATCCTTCATAGCAATCTCAATATAAAATAGACGCGAGCACAACTTGGTTCACGTTAAAACCCACATATTATTCATCCACTCCATATAACTATAACGGTAAAAAATGGTTAGTCCCTCGAATTTTGTTATTAAAAATACAAGTGTATTTGTATTTTTATTGAAACCTAAGTATTGTATAGATTAATATGATACATTATTAATTATTGTTAGTTACTGAGATACTCGTTATTGAAAATTATAACGTATTGTATTAAATTAATATGCTTTTTATTAGTTTGTAACTCACAGGCAAATCGCCATCTGATTACGATGAAAATTTGTCAATTTATTGTTCACGTTTGCGGGAATGCTATGAATGAAGACGACACCAGGTCCAAGTCATACTTGTGGACCAGGAAAACATCAATCGAACTATATCCAAGTATATGGGAACCAAAAGTAACGTACAGCCAAATAGAAAATAATTAATTTTTATTTTTTTTATTTTTTATAATTGTGATGCCGTAAGAATTTTCGTCGTTGTTATGAGAATTTACTAAACGTATTGAAATTGAAGATCTTGATGGGATAATATACTACAAAACAGAAGATTAACGTAATAAATGACCTAACAAAAGACAAGGATAATTAATAGATTTTAAATTCCTATATTCCTATAAAGGTTAGAAGATAATCTTATTTTCTACATCAGATTTTTTTTAAATTTCTTAAACATACAAACGAACAGACGGGTCGACTGATGGTATCACCGCCCGTAGACATTAGCAGCACCAGCTGTATCGCCAATGCGGTACCAGCCACGAAGGAAACGATGAACCCGATTCTTGAATGTCCCCATAGCGATACAGGGAGTTAGTACCATAATATACACATAAGAGCTAGAAAATATGAAAATTGTACACGAAATTCTAAACAAAACGCGAAAAGGTGAAATATTCGTGCCGTAAAATCCAAAGTAGGTCCAAAATGTTTGATAAGAAAGTGTCTATGAGTCATGTGGCCCACGATCGGCCAGCGGCTGACAAATCACTAGAGAATGGCGGGCGGACCTTTGCTGCAAGGCCGTTTCTTCACTTAGATCTGAACCGGCTTTGAAACGTGCTATAACATTGATTTTTATTCTAAATTTATAGGTACTCCATCTCTCATGTGTACAAATTTTGTAAACAATATTTGTATGAAAATGGTAGTTTTTTTACCTTATTTTTACGGAACTCGTGTATTGTGACATTGAAAATTTGTTACAGCGCAAGATATAAGTGTATTAAATATGTAATAAGACAGTTTTATAATAAAACTGTGACATTGTCATAGGGCTGCCAAACGTACTATATTATATTCAAACAAAAAAAAGTTGGCAACCCTACTCCTGGCAAAATTTGAGGTCAACATGTTATCCCGCAAAGTTTAAATTTTGCTTGAAATAAATTGCATGAAATATATACTTCAGGATTGGGTTTAAACAACGGAAGTTTTTAACTTTCCCGCTCGGTCTAGTAGTTAGTGAACCTGACTGCTACACCGAAGGTCGTGGATTCGATTCCCACACAGGTCAAACTTTCTGTGATGAACAGGAAAGTTTGTTCTGAGTGTCTAGGTATAAATATCTATATAATTATGTATTAAAATATATATGTATGTTTATCAGTTGTCTGATCACTATAATACAAACTAACGCCTAGTTTGTCGTCAGACGACCGTGTGTGAGTAGTCCGAAGATATTTATTTATTATTAGGGTCTTATCTATAGAAGTTTTTTAATGTTATAACAGGTCAATAATATTTATAAAGTTCAAGGTGCAAAAAATAAAGTAGAACTGTTGATTGTAATCTTTGACCCCAAGAAACCCAGTTTGTGTAGTTATATTGACCTAATATTTTTTTGGATATTTGTAACTTCTTATCCAAATCCCTTATCTGAATTACATTTGAAAATTTTCTAGTCTTTTATAACCAACTTTATGGTTTACTAGTTTTAGGCCGTGGCTTCGCCCGCGTGGTAGGTATTGATAAAACGTACCCTATGTGTTATTCCAGACCTAAAACTATCTCCTTGCCAAATTTCATTCGAATTCGTTCAGTAGTTTTTGGATGAGGGAGCAACAAACATCCACAAACTCACAAACTTTGGCATTTATAATATTATTAGAATTATGACTAGCCTGCGGTATTTTAGAATGGGTTTTATACCAGATTTAAGATATAAAAGGTTTTATAATTCAAAACTTCTTTTACTTTTAGCATCATCAATGAAGTTACATTCTAGAAGTTAGCGAATACATTATAAGAAAAAACTGACCAGGAACTTATTTTAATGTTGATGTTTCGCCTAAAGTTTGTACTCGTTTGATCTTTTGCAACTTAGTTATACATATCTTCAAAGGAATCTTAAGTTTTAATAAAACATTTTAAAATAGATACATACCTAATTACAAACCTGACTAAACTTAGCAAGTTTGAAAATTAAACTACATTGTAAAAAAATTACTGTGTGTAACAAAGTATAAATAACAGGTAATTTATTAAAAAGTAAAAAAAGTATGTCGACTTACTTTGGCTCGGAACACTCAAAAATCACACATGTTTGATGTCCGGGTTTTCTTTTCGACGAGAACAGGCTTCCGTACCAAGGTGTGTCTAAAATTCAGATGTATGTACTACAAAAGTTCACGATCACGACACAATACCGTTAACGGTAAGTTAACATCACAAAGGCGAAGGAATACACTTTCGTACATCTAAACACTTAACTTAATTAATAACTTGTAAACATTATTTGTTTCTTCTTTTGTGCCCTAAAACACGCGGCATTTTTTTTTATTTACAACACCTATAAAACACCACCTATGAAAGAACTGCACTCGTAAACTGACATGTTTACGCTAAGTTGCATTGCCCCGAATGCCTCGACTCGACAGGCCTTAACATTTTCTGTCTCTTTCACATCGCTTGTAATAGCATTGGAGAGAAAAGGATAGGCTTTTGTACCGTTTGTACAATAACTTGCAAACTTAGGTAATTAGTTGGGATTGTACTGCCATCTATGAACATAACTTATAACTACACATCATCGTTTCTGGATACTCAGCGTCTATCTTTTGATTGTTCTGATTGTACGGCTTTCTGTGATAGTTTACATGATCACTAATAGATGGCGCTCAAGGTATAAATTATAAGTTCAATAGATAAATAATAGATGTCGCTTATTTGTCTTGTGTGACGATTAGGCGTCTGCGCATCTTTTATTTCATAGATTTTTGGGTGGCATTTTGAATAAGAAGTAAATTGAACAAATTTCAACAATCTTCCGGAAAGTATGACAGTTAGTGCAGCGTTTGTTTTTCCTCCAAATCCCTTTAGCAACCTACTACTACCATTATGAGTTGTCAAAATAAGGAAAAAAAAAAATACCTGAGTGTAAAAATCATTTCCCGTGCTCTGTTATTATATGAATTATCACTTCCACTTGGGTGCGTAGGTGAAGGGTTAAATTATGTTATATTTTAATTATAAAAAGAAATTGTACCCAACTATCGTCGGTAGAGTAAATCAATATTAAATCTAATAGATGTAATCAGTTAATCAAAAAAATATTCCGTTTCACAATAATATGGCTGATGGCATTATTAAATGTTATTTCAC
>DWJZ01006720.1:0-12758 GCA_018249125.1 Asbolis capucinus
TAAACGGCTGTATCGATTTGAATGATTTGTTTGTAAGCGTTTGGGTCGCGCAATGGATGGTTTAGATTCATAAATCAGCCCGGCAGATGGTGCTGTAGTGTCATCTATACTGCAACTAAACGGCTGGATCGACTTGAATCGATTTATTTTGTAAACCTTTCTATATATCAGTAAAAAGTTAAAAAATAATAGTCTTGCGGTACAAACTACATAAATATAGATTTAGGAACTTTACATTGTTAACTTTTGACTTTTTTCCTACACAGAATTAGTATCTAATATATTAATATATTATTATTTATAATAATATAAGGGATTATTTTTGGTATTTTATACTTTAGTTACATTATTAAAGTTTTGATACGCGTGACGGGTCTCCCTATGTGACCCCAACTCTACACAAAATCTGCCAACGCAGTTTTCTCAAATATCCGAGGATGGTATGAACGGTTGCGCTCTCACGGCATTTCCTACCTAACTTCGGTAGCTAGCACTAATCCATAAGATAATTAATAAGATGCCTTTAATAATATTCGATACAATTATTAAAAAAAATTATTAAAGTATTTTTTTATAATTTCCAAAAATATTTTTTGTTTTCAAGAACATCCACGAAAGGCCTCCTCAAATCCGTAATTTATGGACTCCAAACATTTTTGAAAATATTTTATAGGGATCCTATTAAATTGTTAATCTTATTACATTTACATACATTGTTAATCTTGTTAATTACCAAAATGAGACATGAAAATGGGTTAAAGTAAATTAATTTTATTTCACAAACAAAAACTATATAAAAAAATAAAACATTATATAAAAATAATAAAAAACTGAGTCACTCAATCAATACGTACATGTTAGTTGCGACTCTCAAACATTGTTTACTGCAATTAAATGTAATGTTATAACATTATATATTAAATATACTACAATTATAATTAATCTTTGTTTCCTTTTTTATATCTAGTTTAATACAAGTAGGTTAATTACTAATTTAATATCTAATTACAACATTGAGAAGAGTATGTAATAAAACACTCTAAATTTGTGATGCCTTATTCACAAAATCACTTTTGGGATGTATTTTGCAGTGTTGCAAAAATAAGATAGCAATATCCTAAAAGATGAACGTTGGTCTTTCGATCGGAGGATCTTTGGATCGGAGGTTGGTAGTTCGAATTCAATACGCTCTAATTTTTAAGCCAAGCCGAGGGTGGCTTATAAACTTCCAACACTGGGGCCATTAACTCCTTCACCGACCTCTCCTCAGTATGAGGAGAGACTTACGGTCAGTAGTCTAAAAATGAATTGAATTCAACTAAATTAGAAACCCATGCAAACAAAGACGATCTTACAAGTATAGGTCAGCGTGATAGAAATAACGCACGCCCTTCGTGATTGTAAATGCGTAGATCACTTAATGTTTTAATTTTCTGATCTATTACACTTATATGATCGTCTGTTCAATTCGAGAAACTATAGATAATTGCTAAATGCAATATGATAACACGCAGGATATTGAAAATTAACAATAAATTGAAAATTTTAGTATAAATGTGAGATAAGATCGCAATTTGTGTCAGTGTATTTTGATACCTGAACTTCTAAAGATGATGTGGAAGGTAAACAAAAATTTTGTGTAGGACATTATTTCATTTTACTAATAAACTATTGACACCAACATATATTAAAATATTACTGCATTGACAATTTGTTTTTTAATACAAATGAAGAAATAAATATAACTTCGCTTTTTCCTAACAATCGTATTATATTTTCAGTGAACAAAAATATCTTTAAAAAAGTTTTAGTACATACTATAGAAATGCTAATTATTTCTTTTTAGACTTTGTTAATTTTGGCGGTGGCCAGCGTCGTATTGACTGGAAAGATAAATAAACGGCATTCAGAGTATAAGTTTCATATAAAACATGATTACAAATATCATAAACATCACGAAAATGTAGAACACCATAAAGAAGAAGTAGAAGAAAAGCCTCAAGAAGAAGCAGAAAACAATGGAGAGGTTAATGAAGAACAAAATGAAGAACAAAATAAAGAAGTAAAAAGTGAACCGGAGGAAGCAAACGAGAGTGATGAGTCAAATGCAGCATCGAAGGAGCCAGAAAAGGAAGAAGAACCTGTAATTATGCTATCTTTTGTTATATTTTAAAAAAATATTCGTTTCATTTCGTTGTTGATGTTTGCGTTTCATTTAATGAATTAACTAATTATTACTTTCCAGCATTCTCCAAACTACGAATTCTTATACAAAGTTATAGACCCCCACACGCATGACAAAAAAGGACAACATGAACATAAATATGACGGTGAAATAAAAGGAGTGTATTGGCTGTTGCAACCTGATGGCTATAAACGTACAGTAGACTACCATGTCGATAAACACAATGGGTGAGATAATATTAATATATATGGGTAAAATATAATTAAAAATGGATACCTATTAACTATAAATTTACTTTTCTTTTACCCATTTCACTGCTTAAATTCCACTACATTCTTGAGATGTTTATATATATTGGTAAGGAATTAAATTGATTACCTCATATCTTCCATTGTAAAATATTCTTTATTTATGTATATTACAGTTTTCACGCTAAAGTAGACTACTCTAAAGCAGAAGAGCCCTCAGAAGAAGAAAAAGATTCCAAGGCCAAATCAGAATACTATGTCAAAACATATCATGGAAAGAAGCATATTCCTATCAACGAAGAACAAGAGGAAGCACAAGAAGAGGATAGGCAAGAGGAATCTGCACAAAACATCCCAATATATGTTATTTAATACAACAATTTAACTCGTTGACCCAATCTAAAATGTATATCGCGAAGCTTGAAACATATCGTAACGCCATTAGGATCAACAAAATCATCTAAAGATTGCACCTAAAATGCCAAAAACACATAACCATGATTGTCATCTTGAAAATATTAATGGCATACACATAGAATGCTTATGGTTTTTTTGTTAAATTTTATGGCCACAGAGTAAGTAACAGTTGCAAACTTAGTGAAGATTTACAAATCCCCCGGTAACAGAGCAAAGAAAAAGGAATAGAGGTAGAAGTGTACAAATTTTACTATGATTAGTATTCATTTACTTGGAACCCACCGTCATCTTCATCATCCTGAACAATAGAAGCACCCTCGTATTCCTCTGTTTTACCACAGGCATCACGATGGAAAGCATTATATAATATTGTTAATTTATAACTGACTACGTATTTTCTTAGTATTGTAAGATCTAGTATAAGTTTTTTTTTTTGTTAATTTAATGCTCAATGAAATCGAAATTCAAAATGTAATAAACATATTCGATTGCAAGTTTTTTTGTTTTTTATTTTGCTCAGTCCGACATTTATAGACTTTCATATTCGTCATCATTACACCTTTAACTGTCCCAGTTCTGGGCTCGGATCTCTTCTCACAATATGCGGGGTACAATTGTAAATTGGTATACTTCACACACCTTGAAGAACTTTATGGGTAACTTGCACTGAAGTTTTACTAAGATGTTTTACGAAGCAAGTGATAATTAACTTGTAAAGGCATTACTTTGAAAATTAGGGGTGCGCGTGAACCTCCCGTTCGCAAAACCAATGTTCAAACCGTTATATTATAGCTGCTTTTTACTAAGGATATTCATTTACCCAAATTAAATACCCACTACAGAAAAACGTATGTTATTTTAAACCAATCTGCCAATTACTCAATCATCATTTGAGTAATCATAAATATTATAAACTGCTTGTTGCTCGCAGTTGATTTCACTCCTTTCAGGGTTTTGAGGTTAATTCGGAATCGACATAGTTTTACAATGTCTGTCCGTTCAGTTCGTCGTACGAACGTTCGTTAGCCTAATGCCCTTAAATCTAGAAAAATGTAATTTTGCATGGTATGTATGTATTAGAAAATCATAGTCACTAGCTACGATGAAGGAAAACATTGTGAGGAAATTTGCCTTGATTTTTTTTTCCTGGGAGTTCCCTCTTATCGAACGCTACTAAAACTATACAAAGAATAATAAAAAAAAATACATTTTTTACTTCTTGTACTGACGTTTGTATTACAAGTAGGTACTAACAGGCCGTTTATATTACAAATTATTTGGGTGCATGCTAATTCTCAAAAGTTGCAAGTCCATATTTTTTTGTATTTTAGCAGATAGGTTTCTCATAGGGTGTAGAGATGCATTAAGAAAGATTTCACAAAACTCCGACCCTACGGGGGTAAAACAGTGGTTGGAAGTTTGTATGAAAATTTTATGTTTCTGAAGTAAGAGACTCGAAATTTAAAATATAAAAAACTAGTATAGATTAGTATAGACTACGTCGGCGAAACTACAGGCGTACTCTAGTTTGCTATATACATATTTTTCCTTTGGGGGCACTGTGTACCGCCGCGTGTCAACATAAACATTATATTACATGCATGGTTTAAAAAGGAGATGATAAAAGAAATAATGAGCATGATTATATGGTAGATACCCTACTCAATACTAAGCTACCAGTAACATTAATATGAATGCCCTTACACGTTCCGACAACATCTTAGTTTCACTGCGTTATTAAAGGGATGCGATGTTATCATACTAATAAATACACTTCGTATTTTAAATGATTATTATGAAGTTGGTTGTCCGCTTATGATCGACGCAAGACTCTAAGGACTTCATTAAAGTATTTTTATGCGTACTAATTACTATAAATCTTCAACCCATTGATGAAATACTGAGCACGGGTCTCATACTAAGAAAGCCTTGAGCATATGGTGCGAATGCGAATTGGTGAAGGGGTTAGTGGTCAACCCATGCGTAGGAAGTTTTTATGCCGCCTGAAGGCCTCCGACATGGCTTAACGACTGCCATCTAACCAACCGGGACCGACGGCTTTACGTTCCCTCCGCTCCAGCAGCTCATGACTTTTTTGCCACCAGCGGTCTCCCATACTACCGACCTCATCCGCTGTTGACTTTTTCGATCGCTTACAAACGAAACAAGCCGCTGAGCTATGAACGATATTATACTACAAGTTTGTATGGAAAAAAATCCAGAATAAATTTGCACCAAGTATAAATAAATAACTACATTGACATGGGAGCGAACAAAAGCGTACTTGGGCAAACCCATTAACTTTCTTTATTTCAATTAACGATATTAACCCAATTACAGACAAATTAAGAATAGTTTTGTATTTAACATACGATAATAATTAACGTAATCCACTAGCAGTATCCTGTGTAAAATTACAGAGCTCCTGTGAAAACTTGAACATATAAGATTTATGTTAAAGAACATATCAGTTGCATATCGAGATTGATGAATAACACTCGTTTACAATGTTTCATGTGAGTAATTTTATTTGACATATTTTTGTATAACAGGCATCATTGGAAGTTTCAGACATGTACAATATAATACAATACAAATATTTTTTACTGTGTACACGTACATTTATAAGGAAAAACAGTCGAACGTTCACAAGAGGCGGTCTTATCGTTAAAGAACGATCTCTACTAGACCTTTTATGTATTCCAACATTATAATTTATTTCGCCTTAAGAACCAATACCTCACTTAACAAAAATCAAAAATGTAACAATACCAAGTCCTGATATTAATTATCAAAATAAAAATAAAATATTTGGAAGAAAATTTTATGTCTTGACTATTTATTACCCAACTATCATCGATTTTATATAATACACACTTATAAATATTCATATAACATCTTCTCTAAAGAATCACACTCTTAAACATTTTCTACACGGCTTACCAAACAATTTCAAAGTCACTCAAGGTTAGAAGTCCAGTTGAAATTTGGTATTCACTTAAAAAAAAACTTTAATTCACTAGGAACTGAATAAAATCGGAACTATACGATTTCAGAACAGTTGCCAGTTAATACATTTTATTTTCTACCAACATACATATTTTATATTAGAAATTTAAGTGTTATAACATCATGACGAATCATGTTAAGTATATATGGCACACGTTTACAACGCGACAAAAAAGTTCCTACTGCTATCAACAAATAAACGACAGGACCTGAAAGATTTTTTAGTAAGAAATGAGAGATTACGTCAAAAAAAATTACGTCTAAAAAAATTATAATTATGATTAAAATCACTGAAAAAAATTTTTTGCCGATTCAGAAACAGTTGACGTATAAGCATACGCAGGCGCAGTTTAAAGCCGACTGACGAATGACGAAACGCTACGACTTTTGAAACGAGAATTGGCCGAGTGAAGTGGTACATTAGTAGCGTGTCTGGGTATCGTCATTATTGATCCCGTTTGTTTAATAAATACACTGCTTCTCATTCTTCTTTGACCTTCTTTGTCCAAGAACAGTAACCACTTGTCATCAAATGAATCGACTGCTTGTTTGCCAGGCCATAAAAATAATGAACTGGTTTGTTAAGCCTCTACAAGAAGAGACAGCATCCTTGTGCTCAAACCAACGTCTTCTGCACATTTCAGTGTCTGAATATTGAGGTTATAGATTCTCTTCATCCATCATCTCCTCTCCAAGAGGCTGGTTATTCACTTCCTTCCTAAGCCGGGAACGTATTTGTGATACCATAGTAACCTTCACTACCGGGGTTCAGTTACTAACTGATGACCAGCAGTTCACCGACGCAGTTGAATGTTTTTCGTGAAGTGTTTGTGTGTGAAGTCTTGATGTATCAATAATATGCGAGTTCGACTATGGCGGCAATTCAGCATTGCAAAGAAGAATTCACGATGTTGTGAAATCTTAAAACATTTGATGAAGAAAGAAAGAAAATAGTTTATTCTAAGGACTTATTTATTTATTACTACTATACAATAATCGAAATAAAAAAATTAACAAAATTAATAACAACAACGTCGCACGAAAAGGGGGGCACTCGGATATACCGGTTTTTAATTATAATATAACAAGTTACGATAAAGGTTCACATATTACTGAAGTTATTCTCATATGTTGACAGCTGCTAATGGTAGCATGGCTCCTGGCGGTGGGTTCCGCTTCTGAGGATCTAGAAGCGGCGGAGTCAGTCCCCCCAATCCAAGTGTACAACCTGGACGAGGTTCATCATCACCAGGACGGGCATCATCAACAGCGACCACATGACGTTTATTTACATGGCGTTCGTGTAAGTTCTAACTGTCAAATTACAGTGACAGGTAGTTAGAATTAAATGAAGTCCTGAATTTAATTCACAGCATTAAAGATTTGATTGCAGATCTTAAGTATTATTTGTGTAGTCAAAAGTAATTTTCACCTGCAACACAGGAGACCGTAGAACGAAAATATTAGCACTTCAACTCAGCACATCTTCTAGATTGAATCAATAGTTTTGTAACTTACATGAAAAAGTACAGTACTGTTACTATCAGGCATCAGTGTCACTGAACTATCCTTAACTAACAATGAGAAATAATCCAAACTTTGGACAAAGTTTTAATGTGTTAAATTATCATCACCATCTCAACCCATTACGGCCCACTATTGAGCAAGGATCTCTTCTCGGAATGAGAAGGTTAAGGTAGTCCACCACGATGGCCAAGTGCGGATTAGCAGACTTCACATACCTTTGAGTTTTGCAAACTCTACGGCATGCAGGTTTCCTCATGATGTTTTCCTTCGCCGTTATAGCGAGTGACATTTAAATGCTTAAACGCACATAACTCCCAAAAAGTGAAAAGTGCGATACGAATTCGGACCCCCCGGGTAGGAGGCCGAATTATTATCCGCTAGGCTATCACCACTTCACCACTTTGTTTTAATTACACCACTTTAAAACCTTTAATTATCCTAGTTCCCTCTGAAAGACTCAACGGCGCCTGAAAATGTTTAATAGCACTTTGCGAGATCTATTACGGTGCAACAAACTATACGTACGGGAAGATTTAATCAGGAGAATTGCATAAAATAGTTTTTATTGATTACTGTTTCAAATTTTTACTTTAATTCATAAACTTGTCACTATAAAGGCTTCTCCACATTACCAAATATTGCGACTTCCATCCTATCACTCAAGTCAAAGTGGAAAGACTTTAGGATGCGTTTGGGTTTGGGGTAACAGGTCTAATACATTATCTTTAACAGAAGTAATACATAATACTTTTTCTATTACAGGATTATAAAGGACAGACAAGGGTCGACAGGTAACTCACAATATATTACAGTAAATTCAACTTTCTATTAATAAATGCTAAAATCTTTTCAACAAAGTTGTTTTATACCCTCCTATTGTATACTTATATTAATCTATTTACGGTTCGTAAAGGTTACATAATTAGTTTTTTAAAACCTTAATCACTCACAACAGTTAATTCGTTAAGCTTTATGATGCACTTCTACATCTAAAATTAATATAATGCATTTAAAACTTACAGAATAGTGACAGAACTAAACAATCCTGACTACATCGAACCTATAACAGTTCTGGATTACCGATACGTGAAGACGGGCGGGCGGGACTACACACGAGGGGCGGGCGGCCAGATCCTGATCCTCCCAAAACACGTGCGCACCAACACAAAGAAGGAATTCGAGAACTACGACGAGATGCTTGAATTCCTACGGCTTAAGCAATTAGCGGAAATAGAAGCTCATCACAAGGAAATGAGTCAGCTGTCTTATGATAGGCATCATAACCAAGGGCATCATATTGAGATTGGAAGACACCAGCATGGCCAGGGCCAATACGGCCATCATGACCCACGCCACCAAAACCGGGCGGGTATGTACGGGTATAAACGTGATGCCCCAGCACCAGAAACGAACCAACCAGAAGCGGCTGCCTAAACTAATAGTTCCTTTAAACTAATTATTCAGATATATGTAGCAAAGCAAAATGTAATTTGTTTTTTTTTAATTATACAGCAGTAACTTTCTATTTGATTACATAGTGGAATAAATTCAAAATTTTACATTAACAAGTTTTGTTTTAATGTTATAGTCACATATTTTAACATGGATAATTCATTGTACGTAGAAAATTATAGTTGTATATATCTTATACCTTGTTGTTGGAGTATAGTGGTAGGTTTCCCCGCCAAGTTAAACATGATGCAATAATATACCCACTTGGATTCCCCTTTTTCCGAATATTTTTTTTTTTTACATTCCGTCTTTTAACAGTTATTTTTTAATGTGGTTTTATAACAGCACTCACAATTACGTTGAAGGCAATTTATTGTGTCAAAAAATCGATTAATCGGGATTCGTTTTCGGGAAAATATATTTACATGGCCATTATTGTGTCATTTATTCTTTTTAACTAAGAAAAATGGATTGCCAGCCACCAAACTACCCTCACTGCAATTGTCAGTGCTGTTTTGGAAACCGATTTAAAAAAAGTAACAGATTAAAGAAGGAACATAAGAAAGAAAGAACAGTATTTCATTCTGATAAAGTGAAGACATTGGAAGCCTTAAAAGGTTTTATGTAAAATACATTATATTAAGATTAAGAAACTCATCATGTACGTACAATACATAGGTATTTTTAATACTATGTAATTCTGTTAATTAGTTTTATATTACGAAAGCACGCAATGAACGGAAATAAGTAATAAAATACAAAGTATTAGTAAGGATTGCAATTAATTGATGAAAAAACGTTGTTTTACTAATTAAACAACACTTGCCAAGTGTAAATTATACCCGCACAATAAGAGTCAGTATACTATAGTTCGGTGGTGCTTAACCTTACGTACCCTACGGCACCCTAAAAATAAATACAGCACAGCACCCTTTAGGTGCCCTACAGTACCCTTAAAATAAATACAGTACAGTACCCTTTACACACCCTGCAGTACCCTAAAAATAAATATAGCAAACCATACTTTGAATGCCCTATAGTACCTGTAAAACAAATATTGCACAGTACCCTTTAGGTGCCCTATATTACCCTTAAAATAAATACAGCACAAAACCCTTTACACACCCTACGTTATCCTTAAAGTGAATATAACGTAGCACTTTCTACTACGGTACCTTAAAAATAAAAACAGCAAAATTCCTAACGTGTGACGTAAACAATTGACGTTAACAGGCGTTTGAATACATCGATCAACTTGCTTGCGATTCGTGACTACTGCCCTTGGAAACTGAAAAGGAAACTTCACTACCGATGACTTATAACTTCTTTACTTTTCGTAATACAAATACTAATTAATCAAATGTCGTTTATAAAAGGTAACTCGAAAGGCACGCAGTGTTAAACGTTATTTTTCTTTAATATAACATAGTAACTTGCTTCTAGCTATCCTGAAAACGTAAATATGTGGAGTCAGGTAAGGTAGTCTCGTAAAACACATACACAGAAATATTTTGATGGGGTCATACAGTCCCAGCATAAGATTTTGGGGGGTTATACACAGCTTTTGATTTGTTAGTTTCGCTTTTTTGGATGTTAATTTGATGCACACATTTTAGAACGGAAGGGGACATGGGTTTATGCAAACAAAACTTATCATTTATACACCACCAACAGCTGAACAATATATTGGATAGATTTATATTGGATTTTTGCAAATTTGATTTTTTGCATGTTGGATTTTTTGCGAGTTGATTTTTTGCAAATTAAATTTTTTGCAAATTAGATTTTTTACAAATTCGATGTTTTGCAAATCGATTTTTGGAAATCCAAATTCTGTCATTATTTGGATTCAATATGGGTGCCACAGCTGAGCGAAAGCAAATTGATAAAAGCAAATCATAGAAAAGGGCAAAAACACATTATTTTTTAATTTCATGTCTTGTTCTAATTTGATCTGGCCTCAACCCTTTAATAGTTTACTACTGAACACGTGCCTGTTTTCATGACTGAGGAGGCTTGGAGCATACTCTACCTTGCTGCTCCAGTACAGTCCAATGACCAGCATTCATTAATTCCTTTCAGATTACCATTCTTTTCGTACTTGCCGCAGGAACCATTGCTTTACCAGCGATTTCGTACCAATCCCGTGTAGACGGCTTCAATCACGGGCATATTGGCCACGGTTTCAGCCACAGCCACTATGTCAATCACCATGATGATGTAAGTTTTCAGACACACAGACGTTTTTTAGACAAACGGAAGTTTCTTAGACACATAGAAGTTTCTTAGACATAGAAGTTTCGTAGACACAGAAGTTTTTTAGACACACAGAAGTTTCTTAGACACACAGAATTTTTTTAGACACACAGAAGTTTTTTAGACACACAGAAGTTTCTTAGACACAGAAGTTTTTTATACACACAGAAGTTTCTTAAGCACACAGAAGTTTTTTACACATACAGAAGTTTTTTAGACACGTAGAAGTTTTTTAGACACACGAAAGTTTCTTAGACACAGAAGTTTTTTTATGGCGTCGCCCCATCGATGTCCCTCTACTGAGACCGGGTCTTTCCTCACGCTGCATAATTCACCACGCTGCTCCAATGCCTATTGTTAAAGTGATTTATGGCCAACCCAAGTGTCTGCCGTTGTAAAGCCTGAAGGCCTCCGACATGGCTTAAAGAGAACAACCAGGACCAGCGGCCTACGTGGCCTCCGAAGCAAAAAGCACTTAAGATTTTTTGTCTTTTTTCGTTATAATGTCTTCCCTACAAAATTAAGTGTATATTACTAGATTCCACACGCGGCTTTACCCGCCGGATATATTGATAAAATGCCAATATGTTCCAGACTATATGTCCTTGCGAAATTTTATTCAGCTCCATTCAGTATCTTTCGCGTGAAAGAAAAAAAAACATTCATTAAAAATTTAAGCATATATAATATTAGTAGGATTATCTTTGTATGACATATCTTTTTTATATATTCCAGGCATATCCCTACTACAAATTCGCGTATTCGGTATACGATCCCTATACCGGCGACCATAAATCACAGGCGGAGTACAGTGAGGGTGGTGTCGTGAGGGGGTCTTACTCCCTGGCAGAACCAGGTGGACACATGCGCAGTGTGCACTATTCTGCAGATGATATTCATGGGTAAGGTTAAATTGTCAATTTCATGAAATTTTGACCATTTCATGAAATAGAAAATGTTTACTCGCCACATCATGATATGGTCTGGGCCTTGAGAGAATTTTGGCACTTATCATTCCGCAATAAATGTCATTTCCACAAATTTTTAAATTAGCGTTTAGCATGAAACGGCATTTTTCCCAAGGCCTGCGTCCTAAAACAAATATATTTTTTTCGTTTCGTATCTTTTTTTTGTCCATAAATATTCTATAGATGATATTAAATTAAAATTCAAAAACAAAATTTTCGAATATTCGAATTCTTTATTCGAATAGCCAAAAGGTATTACCCTGTACCCTGTAAGTACCCTGTGGTAAGTGGTCATAAATGTTCATTTATATCGTTTAATAATATATACTTAATACATACATACTCATACGCAATACGGGAAATACTAATAGGGCATAAGGGTGTACCCGTTTATTTATTAATTTATTTATTAAATCACCTTATTTTTTCAGATTCAACGCCGCTGTTCATCATAGCACCGTGCATCACTACATACCTCATCATTATAAAATATATTGAGATTTCCTCTATCTATATAACATGACTTGAGTAATAAACAATAATTATAAAATATATTTTGTTTTTATTTTATTATAAAGTACATAAAATACTTATAATAAGTTTTAGATTATACATACTAATCTACAAAATTGTTAGAAATAATTTAACACAACTTAAAAAATCAATAAATGACACATAAAAAAATATTTAGGATAT
>DWJZ01006721.1:0-12756 GCA_018249125.1 Asbolis capucinus
ATTCCTGTTCATCACAGAAAAGTTTGACCTGGGTGGGAATCTAACCCACGACCTCCGGTGTAGTAGTCAGGTTCACTCACCACTAGACCAACCGGCCTGTCTATGTCTATGATATAAAAGTAACTCATTGTATTAAAAGTTGCATTTGCGGAAGAGGTAGAGCCAACACGTTAGCGGCATAGATTGAATGCAGTGAACTACTGAGGTATAGACTGTCTGCCCACAGTGTAGCCACTGGCGGTATACTAGATGGAGTTGTTTGGTCATGCTTATACGCTCTATTCCGAGCTTATGAAGGTTTGTTTAGAACATTTTTCCTTGCTATTATTTGAAATTAGGTATTGCAACTCACAGCCATTTTAAAGAAGTTTTAGTTTAAAAAGAAAATATGGTAACATCCGAGATGTAAACGTATATATTATATTAATATGTTCATATGTATGTTTGTGGAGTCATGATTCCGGCATTAATTGATGGAAGAATGCAATTGTTTGTTTGGTAGCGAAGTATTGGCGTGTTCTGAAAGCTCACTCGAAGCAGGAGAAAATTTACAACTGCACAATACAAGCTCGTAACGTTGCATAATATGGCGCGTGTTCAGCCAAAGTATTCGTTATGGTATTTGCTACACCTAGCCAACCGGGGCATGTGTTCTTCGATATGACGCCGAACGTCAGGTGTTCATCTTCCGATCTGCGCCAACAAATACACTTTAATACCATCGCATTAAGTTTCAAATTGGAGTAGCTCGGGCTTGGTTATTTGAGTCCGTTCGGAAGCTCGGGCCGGTGAGCCCTCCCTCTCCGAGCTCGCTGCGAGCGGCGGAGAGTACTTGAGACTCTGGCGAGAAGATCAGAGCGGCTATATTCGCGGGTTCGGGGGTTCGTTCGCTGCATCCTTTTTGCTCGCGGGAGCGCGCGACGCTAGGCGGGCGGGAGGCACCGCGCCGCGTCACTCACGCCGACTCGGTCTTCCCGATCGTGTGTCCGAACCTCTCCTGTCCGCGACGTACGATCTCTCCGAACCACCGGCACCACCGCGTGCCGCGTCCCAGACGCGTCATTTGTCTAAAACATCCTCTTATTTCTCGTCTAATTGTCTCTCACGATCCGATCACCTCTTCTCCGTTATCATTATCGCCGGAGCGCACTTCGTTCCAAACTTCTTCTTTGTTTAACATTTTGTTTCGTAGTGTTACTAAATAGGGAGGTTTTAAGGACTTTTGAAATATAAATAGAGGGTTACCTGGATTGTAGGAGAAGTGAAAAGTGACTGCAGTAGGAAGCGGCGGCTGTCGTCCGGCCGCTCGTCGTGGCTGGCAGGGAGGTAAGTTCAAGCTACTTTTAAAAGTCTTCTAATATATTGCGCGCTATTTGCGCGCGGAGTTTGCTAACTTATGAATACTCGACACGAAAATGCTATATTATTGGCACTGGAAAGACTTTTAGCTCGTATTTACTATTTTAGCAACTCATTTTTAAACTTTTCTCTCATATAACTTAGGTTAATAAAATAGTTAATGTTTTTAATATTTAATGTTGAACAAGTTAGTAAGCGTACACATATCTGGTTTCCGTGGGTTCCACTGTGTAAATGCGAATTAGTAGAAGCAGAAATAATTCCTAAACTTGACAATTTGTTATACTTACCGCAATCAATAAAAGTGGGAAGAGAAGGCCCCACGAGGGGTATTTTATAAATATTTGATAAGACTGAATTACATTGTTCTTTTGTAAATATTGGTGAAAAATCAGTGCGTTGCGGAAAACACTTGTGTGAAGTGGGATTCGTATTGTAAATCACAACATGCCCCCTGTTCTCCGCGGCAGTCTGTACAGGAGTCGTCTCTCCCTATTTATCATTAGTTTTCTTGGTATTCCTTTTTCCTGTTTGCTGCTATTTTGGTATGTTAATATGTATGGTTTAATGGTATGAAGATTTTTATTATAATTTCCTTTTTCTCTATATTATTAATAACCATACGACATTACAACATTTTTTGTAACATTTCTTCTTTGTTTTAACCGTACTATTAATCTTGTTACCGATAGCCAACACACGAATAGTAAAGTGAGCGACCTGCGACTAATTTAGTTGTACTGATAACATGACGCTCCGTCCCAAAATACTTAGAACCCCTGGAAACCGTACACCATAATTTGCAACGGGATGCTCTAAGAGGCGAGCTGGTAAAATAAAAAACCGTAACAAAAATCTTAACAATGTTATACTTGAGAATTCCTCCAAATGATCCAGATTCCTCGATCGTATATCAGGAGCTGTAGCTCCAATTGGTTCGTTACCCGCCAAATGAAGGGTTCGATTCCCGACCGGGGCAGACATTTATCTGACAGACAAAACGTTCCATACGGGACTGAGATACTTTCCATTCCGTCAAACAAAACAAGGAAAATAAATGCGTTCGTGTTTATACGTATAATAACATTTATATTGTATTCTTGAATATCAATAATAAACGTAATAATATATAAAATGGAACTTTACAATATACCTCCAATATAGTATACTGTAGTCAAAATATATAGTATCCAATGTAGATATATTATGACAGGTGTGCGACAGCTTTATTGAGCGATGTTGAGGTAAATTCCCGGTTTACGTCTTTTCAATTTGTTTGACTCGAAAATAATAAAGGACGAGGAGGAAACGGAGAAAAAATAAGCTCATAAAACGAATTTCATTACAGACGACGGCATTTGATACATTGCTGAATATTAGGAACTGACAGACCAGGCCGGGCTGGACCGGTGGAACGCGAGTCTTTAAAGGGATTCCTGTCGGAAGTTCAATACTTCCATGATCAAACTGGTGGTCACTAAGTTGCTGTACAGAAGCTATAAGTAGTGCATTTACGATTATATTCATTTGAATATGTACGTCTATATATGGGAGTACGTTGTCATAGCACAGTTTTAGTCGTGTAGCATATTGCTCCACAGCTGTTATACGTCGAAGATATACAATATATTTTCAACAAGTTTAGGCACAGATTGCCTCATTAAAAATTCCGAAGTTATTATAAATGAACACCGTTTATACATCGAAGTATATATGAGGTCAAATGGTTTTATGTTTTGCCAGAAACAAGTCGTAGCTGCGGTAAGGTTACTCTAGGTTAAATAGCAAACAATTATTGTTCAACTGGTAAGGCAGTGGGTTTATATTGTTTGTGCCAATGACCACTACAGACTGCCGTTAATGACTTAGGACAAATATTCATTCCGTAAATTGCTCAGGACAACTCACACACGGCCATCTGATCCTAGACTAACTTGTACTATGGTGATCAGACAACTTATTAACATACATTTTTTTTAAATATATACCTATATATGTATGTAGATATTTCCCTATTGCAGTATCAACTATATAGTAGTGCAACCACTTTCCATGTGGAGTGGTCTGTCTGCTCCATAAGCCAGTGTTACATTTTTTAAACGTATGAAGCATGATGCACCATCGTTTCTGAGTATAACATCTTTTATCGATCGGAGTGATCGCGGCGAGGAACGAGGAACGAGGAACGAGGACCCCCTTATTATTGCTCTCTACAACAAACAAACAAAATTAATTATAAACTGGCTGTCGTATTATACTTACTACATCTCCAACTAATTAATTGTTAAGGTTTGAAGTACTCGGGGAAAACCCTTTGACTGATCAAAAAGTTTCGGTTGCAATTTGGAATTAAATCAGGCTGAGGCAGCGATTGGCAAACATTAAATGTTCACGCCGCTGATGACGCGTCACATTACTTGTCATTTAATTTGCAAAACAATCTGTTAGAATTATGAATACTACAGATATTGATTAATAATGGATGTTGTAATCCGTGCGATGTGCAATTATAATGTAATTATATTAATTGATGTTGTTTGTTATTACTTTAGATACGACCTTAGAAAAATTTTTTGACGTGGATTATTGAAAAGCATTGAAATTATCATAATGAAATTGTTGCGGTTTTTAGAGGATGGGCAGCAATTAAAATAAAAAGTTTTTTTATGAATATAGACATAGAACATTTTTAAATATCTTTCAAGCCTAATTTCATAAAGTAAGCCGAACACATGAAGAAAATTGTGAATGAATCTGTTGTGGACGCGATAGGGCGCGAGCCTGTAGGCGGCCACAGTCTCACGGGCATGCCAGCGCGGGCCGCTATACTATTAGTGAGTCGAACTTAACATATGTACATCACATGTCATAGTTAGGGTTGGCAACTGTTTACAAGAAATAAAGTATTTTAGGGTCTCAGAAGTATAATAAACAGTATTTAAGAAAAGTTAACAGCTGTAATACGAGTACGAGTACTTTGCATTTACAGTTTTAATGTTTCGTGAACAACATGACAATTGACTGTTGCTTTTAAAAGCCTCAGCCCGAGCAACAATTAAAATAAAATTTAAATCAAATGAAGAACTCTTGTTAGGCACTTCATCAAAAATATGTTGAAATTTGTACTACGTACATTGTATACTTTTGTTTCGTTCAAACGTTGAACAGTTCATTACTGTTATTGTAACAGTAATGAAGATGAAAGTTCTTGAAGTTCTCAAAAGTGTATGAAGTCCACCAATCCGCACTTAGCCAGCGCGGCCTATGGCCTGTAAACCTCAGGCAGTAGCCGGAGACTCGAGCCCTGTATTGTGACAGGTACGGGATGCAACGATCGTGACGAACAGTGTAGTCGGCCTAGTGTTACTATCACAGTGATAGTATTCATTTTATTGTGACGTTTGCAACAAGCTACCTATTACCACAATAACGGATGGACACAGTCACACTTATAAAACCATATAAAAATAATTTAAGCGATAATTAATTTCTTAGATGCTTAAGAATACATGCTTTCTTTAGCTCGATAGTTAGAAAATTATTTAAGTCGTACAAGGTCTCAACAAACAGCAACAGCAAACACTATTTAAACGATGTCATTAACGGTTTCATTTTGGTTTATTTTGTATGTGAAATATTTATAAATTGTAGCTATATAAAAAGTAAATTTGTATGTATATTTCATAAAAAATAAGTGTCAATTTAATCAAGTGTTGGTAGATATAATTGAATTTTTTTTTAAAGATAACGTCCTTTACTGTTTTACAAGACGGAAGTGCACACAGTGAGTCGCAAGCGACGCACCTTGTGCTCTCAAGCAGAGTGGAGTGGCTGCTGGTGCGGCGCGGTGCGGCGCGGTGCGGCGCGGTGCGGCGCGGTGCGGCGCGGTGCGGGCCCTCTCTGTCTTCTACCGGCTGTATAATAGGGAATGTTCTCAAGAACTATACGTCCCGTTAATTTTCGTCATGGCATATCACCACAAACCAGATTGTTCTAACTCCTTATTTGGACTCCTGGCATTCGTTGTTTTTCTATGTACTAGCCAATTATAGCAAGAACTTCCTACGTCAGTTTTCTCGGAGTCGCAGTTACGTTCAGTCTACGTTTTCTCGGAGCGTGGTTAAGAAGCGAGTTGGTCGCTATGGTAGTGGTCACCAACGCGTTGTCGACGCGTGGGAGGCGATTTCTTAACCTTTGACGACCGGTCTTTATTTAAGGCACAAGAAAAATACTTTCGTTAAAATTGTAGTTGTATATATTCGGTTCTAGTGTTCCTTGTTTGACGTTTGAGAGGGCGGTGAAATATTAATTGGACTGTCGATCGCGGCCCTCGCTGGCAACAAGGTACAAACAAAAATGTTCCAAACTCCTGAATTACTCCATCGATTTAATCCAACGGAGTAAATGGAAGTAACGCCTTTTGTTTGCTTTTGACAGTTTAATGAAAAAGCGGGAAAACGTTTATTTCGAAAATGTTGTAATAGAAAGGGCACATGTTGTGAGATATTGTTGTTACGGCACCATACATATGTTTAGCAAGCAAAAGGTAACAAACAGCACACCACACTCTTTATTATTATTATTTTTAATTAGATATCGCTTAAAATATGATTAATTGTTCAGCGAAAATAAGGTATAAATTACACGTAACGTCTAATGGTAACGTATTGTATGGGCAATAAGTATTTTACCGAACCTAACATATCGCAACGTCATCATCATACGACTCGTCCGCTCGTCCTACCGTGCGAGCATAATATCCGACAAAATGTGAAACGTTGTAACCTAACGATAATTTAGGTAAGAAAGTTAAGTGAAATAAATGTCGGAGACATACTTCCATAGCTCGGCGGAGTTATGAACTTCAAATAGAATAACTGCAAATAGAATAAATGCGTCGCAAACTTTCTCCTTTTAGGGCTCTTTATGGGTAAATTATATTCGCTCGGGGGCGCACAAACTGAGACATATTCCACCACTGGGGCTCCCGAGTTATTGTTACGGACCGACGCCGGCCACGGAGACATACTGCTCTTCCCATTCATATTTCATGCACCATTTCGAAGTCAAATCATATTTTATTTTATTGTACGAGTGTTTGGCGGGCCGCCGATATCTTGACACAGTTTAGTATTGTCTCTACTGGCACGCTGTACACGCGTTAATGCATTATTTACTACAATAAATTAAATGTAATCCTTTAAAGGGCACAGTTATTACTACTTATACTGAATTCAATAAGGCGCTGTATCTTTTATTAAATAATACTGGAAGGCAATGAACTATCCGTTCTTTCTCCACATCTTTTTGGTTTTAAGTATCATTTAACATTTGTGTGTAGACATACTAAAATTGTGCTTATTAATAAGTTCATCTAATTAAATAAATTTAATATGTAGGTATGCTATATCTACCCATCTCAACCCATCACGGCCCACTTTGACCGCGGGTCTCTTCTCTGAATGAGACGGGTAAGGCTATAGTCCACCACGCAGGCCGGCATGCAGGTTTCCTCACGATGTTTTCCTTCGCCGTTATAGCGAGTGACTATTAATGCTTAAAATGTAGCTCCGAAAAGTCAGAAATGAGCGCCCGGACCCGGGATATTCGAACCCGGACCCTCGAGTAAGGGGCCGAATTTTTAACCACTAGGCTATCACGGCACCGCTCTATCTACTACTAATATCTAATTTTATTAACAGTACCTGCGCCGATAGAACTGTACCTGCGCCGATAGAACTGTTCCTGCGCCGATAGAACTGTTCCTACGCCTATAGGGCTGTACCTGCGCCGATAGAACTGTACCTGCGCCGATAGAACTGTACCTGCGCCGATAGAACTGTACCTGCGCCGATAAAACTGTTCCTACGCCGATAGAACTGCACCTGCGCCGATAGAACTATTCCTGCGCTGATAGAATTGTTCCTCTAAAATATCACAAACAATTGTGGTGATCTGCGGTACAACAAAGCTTCATCCCAGCATCTCTGAAACCTCACAGATTTCTCAGAGTATTCATAATCCAGTTAACAATGGCACCTTAAAATTTTAGAAGTAATTTCTTTTGTTCGCAGCGAGGAGGGTAATTAAAGCATAGAATTTCTTCGCCCGTTCCTTCTGTAGTTTGTACAAAGGTATTATATTAAAGTTGATGCGCGCGCCGGGTTACCGGTCGGTCTAGAAAAATCCTAAAACACGTGTCATTTATTAGTAATATTTAATGTAGATATTAAGGGAGATCAGACTAGTCCTTCGCACCACATTAAAATAAACATTTTAAAATATACCTATTAGGGCCTACATTGACAGAGTTTCATTGATTAAGTTTGTGTTGTTGATGATGTAATCCCGTCATTCCTTTATCACTGTTTCTTTTTTATTTGTTATAACTATTTCCCGTAATCATATGAAAGTGAAATTCTGCGTGTAGTTTCGGTTCTGAAAACCAGTGTTAATTCAGTGTTGGCTAACGGTTCACAATAATTTCTTCTATTTTAGTTTCTGGTCACCTCACAATACTTCGGTGATGTCTTATTTGTCACTGATGCACAAATGATCGTCACCACTTACCATCACGTGCTTCGTTTGTCGGCAAATTTAAAAAAAATGTAAATGTATTTCATGAATGTGCCAAGAATAGTACAGTTCCTATAAGAGCTTGATTTTTAAAATGATGTACAAATAAAAAATATTGAATTAGAGGGCTTATTCAATGTTTATTGCTAGTATATTTGTTCCGCAATGGTTATATATGAGTAGCTTCAAATGACATGTTCTAGTTGCGTGGTGAGGTAGTGAAACTCGGTAACGTGAAACGAAAGCCGCAGTGAACTTAGACGAACACTTTTTACCGCAAAACCGGCTTCATACACACACACACATATTATATTCGTATTCTCCTTATTACGCACTTACCAACCACAAATATGTTACACGATGAATGTGAAATGAATTGTTTTGTAAAAGGGTTTGCCTTAAAACGTGATCTTAGTCACACTCAACATACGAAAGATATATGTATATGTACATTTGTACTCGCATGTAATACGATGCCGTATAGCTACTAACCGATACAGATGCGAGTATAAAGATTTTAGTAATACAAAAAGGAAGGTTTTGTTTCAAATCTGTATTGTAATAAAACTCAAAGTGCATTTTTTCTGTACGTTGAATTTTTTTCAGTTTTAATGATTCTAATATCGAGATAGAGCACGTAAATCTATTTTTTTAATTATTGTTTGTCTGTCTGTCTGAACTCGCGTCACGTAATAACAGATTTCATGAAACTTTGTAAAGTTATTGCTTATATTTCTGATTTACATTTGGGATACTTTTTTATTCCGAATAATTCTCGGATTTCCTTGGGATAGGGGAAGAAAATTTGTATGGGAATTTTCTCAATTGTTCTCAAGTGTTTCTCATTTTTGTAAAAGAAAAAAAAACGCAAAATAATGTAAATATTTTGAAATTTTAGATACAAGCTCCTGGGTGTTAGGTGTATGTGTTTACCTTGAATTTGATATTTACATATCCTTAATATAAATACCTTCAATATAAATTCACCGTTTTTTCAATTTTATTCTATAAAAGATAGAAAAGGGGGTGACCATTTTTTACTAAAATGCCTCTTAATATATATAGTGTTTATTTTTGGAACGACTTTATATCTCCAGAAATACTTAACATTTAGAATACTTTTTATCCCTAATTATACTGGGCTTCCCTTGGGATATGGGATATAAGATTGTATGGGATGTTTTGGTGCACCGTTCTTATGTCAACATATACGTCTTTCCGCCAGTGCGAACGCTAAAATCATGTCCTTTCGCTCAGTGCGGGAGGTAACTTGACAGATAAAAAGTGATAGATACATGTTTGAACTTTGCTTTCAAAGCCTTGGTCGATGGCATAAAAAAAATGTACCATGTCTAATCGCCCTGGTTCGCATGGAAGGAATCGATACATTCCTTCGGTGCGGCACCAGGCTTTGTTTTCAAGGCCTGGTTCCCGTAGGGAACGTGTCGTGGGTAGGGTGCGGTACGGGTGGAATGCATAGTGTTGTCAATTATCGATCAAACTTTCGATAAGAGATAAATGTGAACCTGTTTTGTACATTAACAACCGATTGACGCGTCCGAGGGAATAAGGCGAAAAAGTGTAGAAAACAATTAGATTTTGTTTCATCATCTAAAAGAACGAAAAAGGAGAAAGAAATGAGAAAAGTTATTTGTTTTGTGAAAAATAATTATTTCATTTGATACCATGGACTCCGAAAATAGCGTTGAAGCTTTTAAGAAGAAGAATGTAGCCAGAAAAACGGTCTGGTGCACGTCCATTATAGTCGTCCGTCGAGCAGATGGCATTCGAACAAGTGCGTTAAAACCCTTAAAGCGTTTTAGCTATGTTCATATTTTCTTCCTCTTCTTAAATATTGACGTGTTATTATTTGATATAATTTCTGTTTTCTGTTTAAAATATTTCTAATAAAAAAATCGATAATAATAAACTTTTATTACTTTAACATTGTAAAATCACTAATTAATCAAATTCCCGGTGCGTTACCAGGTCGGGCAGACCTGGCAATTGTTCACCTAGCGCGGTCATGGGCGTGAGAAGCCTGGCAGTTTCTACGCTGAAAATATAACCCTTATAAACGTCGGAACCCCGGGCTAAGCTAGCGTTAGATTAGTACACAAATATAATAATAACACAAATTACTTTGTACCTCATTATGTCCTCACCAATCCACATCGGATCAGCGTGGTCTAGTGTGGGCTGTAGCTC
The DNA here is from genome assembly GCA_018249125.1 of Asbolis capucinus. Taxonomy (NCBI): domain Eukaryota; kingdom Metazoa; phylum Arthropoda; class Insecta; order Lepidoptera; family Hesperiidae; genus Asbolis; species Asbolis capucinus. The sequence goes on from DWJZ01006721.1 coordinate 10,144, forward strand.
CTCAGTAACGTGAGTCCTGTGCTCGTAGAATCATTCACAGCCACTCAAAGTACAGTTAACTAACGTCTATTTAATTAGTAGAACGTGCTGTTTACTACCGGAAAATACTTACTACTTCATAAACACAACATTTCCATCAGTCGCGCCCTCGTTGCGAGTCATAAAATCGATTTTAGGGCCTTCTGCCCATAAACTTCCAAATGTGTTGAATTTTGTATTGATAGGCTGATAGGTTGCTTCCTCGACCGCAGTATTGAGGCTCGTTTAAAGGTTAAACCTAATTGGGCCAGAGGCTGGTATACACACACCCGCTTTCACTTTCCGACATTTTATCTTATATATTATATATATATATATACATATATATATATATGTATATATACATATATGTATTATTCCCGACGTGATTATTAAATTATTATAAATACACTACATTATTATGAAAGAGATATATAAACAAAATAAAATTAAACCCTAAAGTGAATTTAAACTAAAATTATATTTAAAAGGAAACATCTAAAAATCATACCTGGGGCATTGTACCAAGAACGCTGGCAGCTTGTATTTGGGCCGCAGGATCTACACCACACTAAGACAGATGTGTGTAATTATTAAAGTTAAACAATTCTGGAGTTACACTTAAAAATGGCATTTTTGGTTCAAAGTTCCACCGGTGAAATTGTTTTCGTAATGAAAGTTAAAATAAAATTACAATTTCATTTATATGATTTGATTTGATTTGAATTTACCGCTTAACAGTATTCAGTAAAATATTTTCAATCATTGCTGAATATTTTCATTTTGCTGATCTCAAGATTATCCGAGCGCGGAGTCGATAATACAAACCAGCTATACATATGTATGTTTCAGTTATGGAAGTTTTAGTAGAAATAAGTGGTGGCTTTACGTATATTATCTCTCACAAGCAAGCAACTCAGATTACTGTGGGTATCTTGAAAAGGTAATCTATCAATTGTTTTATCGTAGAATATATATTTTTTTGTAAATACGTGATTAACTTTAAATATTTTCATGTTATTGATATTCATACAGTAAAATATCTTTTTAAAATGTTTTTGAAAATTACTATAATGTTAAAATACTCTCCAGTTACAAATTGTATTAATTGTTCTATGTGTTTATAAAGCAGTATTCTTTAAATAAAAGTTTTAATAGTGTGTAGCAGCGCGCTTGTACCTCGAGCGATCTGCCCGGTAGGTCCGGCAGTGGGATTGGAATGCAGTCGGTGTAATTGTGAACCAGCGACGTCACCAGGAGTACTGATATTTTCCTAGACTCAGTTGATCTTTTCACTGTCAGTGTCTTAGTTCCGTGGTATCATTGATGTGGGAATTTATCAAATTACCAAAGAAACAAACAGAATAGAAGTTTCTTTCTTCTTTTTACAAGCTTTTATTTAAGTCGCAGTATATGTTTGTATATTAGTGTGTTAGTATATTTGCTTGTTACGGGTCAAATCTTGCAAGCTTAATTAAACCCACGTCCGCTTACACTACGGAGTTGAGATTTTGCATACTGCTTCAGTTCGGATGACAATGCATTTTTATGAAAAGTATGATCTGCTGCTGATGTTCAGGATTGGCTCTAGACAACAGACCTCCTACAATCCTGTTAACAATACAGGTATGAAATTTTATATGTTTCTCCGTATTAGGGATCTGTAATTAAAGCCTGTGTTTTTAATTTTTTTAATAAAGCCTGTTTATGTTCTAAATGCAGCATATTTTGACATTTATTTTACGTCAGCTAAATTCCGCACATATTTTGACCTAAACTAAGTAGAAGAGTTTCTAGTCGTGAAAGAAATGTAATGTTTAATTGAGATGGCGACTCGGCTACTGCAAATAACTTAGAACCAGTTTAGGATGAGCAACCAGGATGTGGCAGGTTATTGAGCCCGCTTTTACTGTTAGCCCGGTACAGTAAGAACACAGATCGCACTTGCTTTTTGTGTCACTCTGCGCATCTCCAACGGAATCGTTTTTACCGCGGAAATTGTAGACTGATCATAGACTTCTAAGCTTGTATATTAATTACTCTAGTAAACTAGTTAACAATTCTTTAACCTTAAATGTTAGTGTCATTATAACTATACATTTGTGCTTTCTCGGATATTTCATGTAAAATGATGTAATTGTTGTTATAATATTTTAGATTTTTTCATACATGAGTAGGTTATATAAATTACAGTACATTAATTGGTTTGTGACATTTTCATAAAGAGCTACTTAAGCTACATTTCTAGAAGACTTTTTGCTCAAACTCGGTAATATCGGTGCTGGGTGTAAATGTATGCACATTATTAGATAAAATTAATAACACATTTTATATCCGAACACTTAGCAATAGAAAAAAATATTTGTTGCGTTGACTATTGATATTGGGAGATAGATGAGTATGTAACATTTATTCTGGTCGGTGACAAAGAGGTCAACAAGACGTTGTCGTCTGGCGGTACGAGTGGCAAGTGTGTCACTTGACGGACTGTCGTGGCACTGGCGGTCAATGAATAAAAAATACAAACTAGATCCATTCGAATGACTGTCTATTTACCAAGAATTATAGTGAAATAGCTAACATTGCTGCCTTCAT
>DWJZ01006722.1:0-12756 GCA_018249125.1 Asbolis capucinus
TTTCATCTAAATCAGTCCTGTGTGTTTTGCGTGAACCCCGAACAGGAAGACAATAAATCCAAAAACTAATGTTTTGGCCACTGTATCGATAACAAAGTCTCCTTGCGTAAAAATTTTCAAAAAATATTTAATGTACAGAATTGACCCGTTACAGTTATATTTAACATTTCATTTAGTAAATTTTTATTTAGCTTTGATGTTGTCATTTTTTTACGTATATTATCTTCCTTATCGAGTCCTCCGTATTTTCCGGGATTGTATGAGTTGAATTAAAGAATAACCATTATATCCATATCATTATTTTTATCAGTACGGTACCCTACGATGGTTTCTCCGGATGAGAATGTATCTAAGTGGATATTTTTCATACGCTCATAGCCATTTCTCGAAGGGTCTTCAGGAGCATGGCACAGGCAATCTATCTATCTATCTTTATCGGCCTCAGTGGATACATTTTCAGATCATGTATAGATCTGACAAGTCGTTTTGATACTGTATTACGCAACCTCGGTAAGTGCCGATCAAGATAACGGATTAAACATTACTGAGAAAGGGATGTTTCATCTTTGAAGTTGTTTTTTTACGGTCGATTGATATTTATTGTTCGGTCCATACTTCTTTTCTTCTTGTTTCATATTAATTAGTCACTCTTCTTCTCTTTTATCGCCCCCACCGAATGCAAGCAGTATGCCAGTAAGCAAACATGCTGAGCTTGCGTATCTGGGGTACATTGGTATTTTGCTTTATGTTACACCGTGCTGCGTTCTGTCACCTTTCTCTCGACATTTTCCCAGCACTAAACCGGTCGATGTTGCAACAAGCCGATCTATTATTTTATTCTTGGTCGACAAGGCGTTGGTGACAGCCATGACTAATTACAAAGAAGTGACTGGTCTTTTTTGCTCTCATAAAACATAAATATTACATATTTTTGTAAGTTTGTGTAATTGGTCTAGTTAACGATCTATGGACAAATTGACCGCAAAAGCACATAGGACCTTAATTAATTTCATCTTCTTGCAGTTATACATATATTGATATTTTTGCAAGAAAATTCTTTTGGTTGTTTTTGAGTTTATTGGATAAAGACAAGAAGACGTGGCTAGAAGACCTTATATCGTACAATATAAATGAAAGTGAATTTACAAGTTTGTGCTTGTCGCTAAAATATTATACCTTCCAGCCATAATGAACAAAATAGTCAATAAATTTGTAGATCAAAGTATTTTCCTAATATGAATGCCTTTTTAAGATGACATAAACTTCTTTTATGATCACATCCAGGATCTTAATCAGATTAGGCAGACTTATAAGGATAGGCTTTCTTATGAATAAAAGCTTACGAAAAAGAAACATAATATATAATACGCACAGCCTATTCATGTTAAGATAAATCTGATAGACTGAAGGATTAGGTACGATAGGACCTTTGATATTTTAGGATAAGAATTGCCATTTACAATATCTATAAAATATACTCAATTTGTTTTCTTCAGCAATTAGATAGAAATATATTTAGAAATATATATTCTAGAAATATATTTGTACCAATTTCAACTTTTTGAAATTTGTTAAGCACAGTTAAATTTTTTTTTTTATATGGGAAAAATCAACAACAAGCAAATTAATTTGATGATAATCAAATAAATGTACATACATCATCGCCCAAGCATGTCAGAGACACCAAAGGCGTCAATTGTCAAAGGAAAACAATGTTTAATCAAATTATTGTACAAGGGACATGAGTAGTATTACAGTAGTAGGGAGTATTTATCATCAATTATTTTGAACTCTTGAACCATATTATTAAACGATTTCGAGGAGAAATTTGACGAATATTACACACACGGATACAGACCTCGTTATGCCAAAGATAGAAAACAACATTAACTGGAAACTTAGTAAAATAAATCGGAAGGGTCGCGGCATCAATATACAGCCGCTGTTAGGAAAACCGAAAGCATCTGAATAAAACATTAAATATTTATCATGTTCTACATCATGTAAATGTTTGGTCAGGGCGGAGATATGGGACTTTACCTCGCATAGTAACGAATGCATAATTTACAACCACTTTACACAGCGCTGTAATATTTTTGGTACACTAATTTTTGTTAGTGGTTTCGTTAATAAAGATTCGGTATATCACAAGGGGCATGTTGGCCCGATTTTGTTTATTATATTTTTGGAATAGCCTGAATCTGAGAGTTCGTACAAAAAGCAAGCTTAATGGCTTTTGGAGTTCATTGGAGCTTACAAACTTAATAAGACCTGATATTTTTATTTTATACTGTATGTTTGATGAAATAGAAAAATATTCTAAACTCACAGTACAAAAAATACAACCTGGCAAAAGCCCAGTATAAGCAAATGTGAAAGTCAAAGTGAAATATTCTGTTTTGTATAAAAATAGATTAATAAATTTGTATATGTCTTATATTTCTATTAAATTTAAGTAAACTCATAAATATTAAGATCTTTAATATGAGATTAATTTTCCAAGATGTTATTTTTATATTCATATGTTTAATGTTGGATACAAAATTGGATACAATTGAATGTTTAGAAACCGCTGACAATAATGTTGTATCACTGATCCTTTGCTTTAAGACTTCTCAAAGGTATGACTATGTCAGTGGTTCTTTACAACTTGAATTTGAACGTAAATGGACGGACGATACAAGTTAAAGACTTCTCTTGGATTTCGTAGACTTGTGCTTTAGAAAAGCGCAAAGTATACGTAAGTTAAGATATAAAAGCAAACGTCTTTTCTTCCTTCTGCACTCTAGATTCAAATATATTGTCAGTTTCGTGCAACTATCTTTGAAAATTTTGTAGTACCAATTTTTGATTATTTGAGTGAAACTAAGCGACTTCAGACTTTTTTTATTCAAATCCTACTATTATACTTTTCTTTATCGTTTGCTATTTAAAGATTAACGATTATGGAAAGAATTTACTTTAAGTTTAAGTAAACAACTAGTTTGATTATGAAGCTTTAAGATAAAGCAAAAATCCTGAATTGCCCTATGTTACTTCGATAGAATTGACATGATTAATTCGCAAAAACTCACGTTATTTATTCACGTGATTGAATTATGCTAGAATCTCAGTGCCAAAATACATGTACTTAAACAAATATTTGTTATTTAAATTCTTAAACTGAAATTGAATGAAGCTTCTTCTAAAGTTACGCTTTAAATATTAAGAAATTACATATAAGATAGAACTTAAGTTCGAAACTTGAACATTGAACGCAGAAGAATCAGGAAGCGTATAAAGACGTTCTTACGCCTTGTAACTTCAGCTTCATAATTTCAAAACTTGTGTAAAGATTAGCGACTGTTCTTAGCACAACCCAGTTCCTTATTTCCTCCCACTTCCATTCCTCTTTACAGTAACAATTAGTAGAGTAAGTTTGAAATAAATTATTGTCATATTGTTTAACAACATTTTTGGCTGTTCATCTTGTCTATGTTACTTAAATAAAGATTTAAGATTAGGTTGGGTCTGCATTATGTTCTTTTTATTTCGTTTTATCTGTGGAAAACCAAATTACTTGTGCACTTATATCTCACATTTTGTAAGATTTCTGTATAACTTTTTTGTCACTTGTCTTATATACAATTTTACGAAGTCAAGTCTCCTTAAAACCTGACGTAAATTAATCTGGCCTTTTTTTCCATTTTTCATTTCTCCCTTTCATCAGACCCCTCGCCGTCCTGTTTACGATCTAAAAATTTATTTGCTTGTTATTTTCATCTGACCTTTCATTTTAATTTGAACATCGAACATAAACTATCTTTCTTGTCCACAGTAGCTGGAAATGGAGAAATTCAAGTAGTACACTTTAGAACTTGGTACAATATGAAGTACGACTAAACTCAAGAACGAAGCCAGCCATTGTACCAAACACCGTCGTTAATCTCTCCCTGTGACACTTTACATATTTAAGCCGGGAACTTTGCAGAAGATCCAAGACATAAGTAAGTTCTTTGTGTAAAACAGGATAGAAAATTTTAAGTTCCAGTTACAATATTACTGAAAAAAATTACATTCCAGAATAGCTCTTAAGACTTTTATCCATAATATAACACTAATCAAATTAATGGCTTAGGTTTGAACGACAACGCGTAGTTATAAATAGGCGCAACGACACGGATTTTCACTATAATGCTTAATAACAATTTATTATTGGAATAATTAGTAAGTAGGCAAATAGAAAGGGCTTGTAAATAATAAGAGGAACAGTAAAATAATTTACATTTATACATATAAGGCTGAACTGTACGTAAGTCCGTAGTAGGTCCCAAAATGTTTTTTGTGTACAGATTAGTCTTTAGCAGAAGAGGCATTTACTAGTTTAGTACTTTTATCAAATCTTCATAACCAATTGCCATCAGTAATGTATGAAAGTAGAAAGAAAACACTTAGTAAAATGTAAAGATATTGAAAAACTTCTCTGTAGTGGTTTAGTTTTTGCTAATGAATTTGACTTGATTAGCCTAAAATAAATTACTTTTGTTTATATTCTTACTCCGAGAAAGTAACTTCTTCGTTAAGCAATTACCAAGGGATAATTTGCTAGTTCAACATTAAGTGCTGAAGTTTTGAAATTGAGTTTATTTCGAAGTATGATTCCAACTTGTTTTATACGTTGCAAGTGCAAATTTCGAAGTTGGATTCTTGAGGTTGACTGTCTGTTAATTAGAGTTCTGGCCATCTGCTGCAGATATAATCAACGGTATAATTTGAACCTTTTCGTATCGAAAATTAAGCTTACTTTTGCTTTGTTTCTATAAACTAGTTCCTGGTTTCTATAAATTCAACAAGTAGATAGGCATCTAAAATATTACTTACTTCTATTTCAGGCGCTTATAAAATTTCGTGTCATACCTCATTTGGTCGGTGTCTACTTTGTGTATCAGTTTTTTATGCACTTCAGTCATGGATACCTTCTACTGAATGCCACACACCAGCTTAAATAATACCGAGTTATCTACACTGAAAACATTCGATTTCATATACAAATACGACTGGATATTTCTCCAACCAGCAATGGATTTTATACCATAATATCAGGATCATCTACCCCATTCTATACGAACCAACGCCAATGTGAACTAATATTCAACTATAACACGGTTTAAAATTGAGGACATTGCTTTCTAGTTCCGAATAAAAACGGTCCAGCGGACTCTTGAACCAAGAGTGCTTATACACTTTGAAAATGTTTGAGCGTTCTTAAGAATGATTGAAATGGCCCCTGGATCTAAGCCAAGATCCTTTAAGTACTTGTCGTATCTCTAGTGATAGAGATACTCGGAATTATTAAATAAATATTACAAGATACAGCGACAAGATAATTGGCAGTTAGATTTGTTTTTTAAAAACGCATTCATACTCCCACAACAGTTACCTGTGATGCGTCTGTATGGATGGCACAAACACATGAACGTATGACCCGAGAAAAAATATTTATCTACATACTTCTACAGATATTTAAAAATTTCGACTGCAATGTAAAAAATGACCTTACTCACAAAATCATAAATTTTTTATTATAAAATTGTCTTCTTTAAATTACTCAATGTTAAACCAAAAACGCATAGATTCAACTATGTACGAACGAAAATAAAATATATAAATCGTATTTTATTTCTATAAACACAGATACACAAATAAAGTGAGAATGTAATACTTTCAAAAATCTCTTTAGACTTAAGAATGTCGTAAATAATTGCAATATACTGTTATTGAACTTTCATAACTGTCGCGCTATGGGCTAGGTCAGTAGTTAAGAAATTAACTGTCCACTCACAATGTGAAGCGTACAGGTCATAGGCCACCATGCCAACCAACTGCAGATTGGTGGATTTCCCACTTCTTCGAAAACTTTACGGAGAACTCTCAGGAGTGCAGGTTGCCTTACGATGTCTTCCTTGAGCGTAGCGATTGATAAATCAACTTCTGATTCTTTTAAAATCAAAGGAGCACGCCACAGGATTTGAATCGTAACCTCCCGTTGGAGAGACCGACATCAAACCAGTAGGCTATCACTGCTTTTGCTTTGTGCACACTGCTTTGTGATCAGTAATTGTGTTATTTGTGTTGTAGAAAAATTCCTTGATTGCTTGTATTTTTTTTATTAGGTGTCTAGTGTATAACATAATCTAATCTAATAATTAAAAAAATATATAGTTCATCTTGTATCGTTGTGCTATCAGACAAGTGCATTAGCTGGCTTAAGATAATACCTTTTATTTCCTAATAATCCTTTAGCCATTTTTGAACTTTAATTAAAGGCGTAACGAAATTTTTTCTTCCCGTTTCTCCTGTTTCCGATGAGACTGTAATTTTAAGCTCATTTTTTACATCATCCGATTTGAAAACTGGATTAATCACGAATTTTAATACCAGATGATAATACTAGCTGGACTAGCTGGTCTGCTTTTTGTTTTTAGATCATTTAATATTGGAATTATTTGATTTCAATTGATAGCCCACGACCTAGCACTGGCTTCTCCTCATACTGAGGCCTAGAACATACTCCACCGCGTTGCTCCAATGCGGTTTGGTGGCGGGTTTAATGGCCAACGTATATGTCAGAAATTTTTATGTGGCCGTCATATGCCCGGTGGATGTGTCGTCTCCGACGTGGCTTAAGATTTTTATCGTTAATAATAATAATAATGGCTTAGCTTTTTTTATACATATTATAAGTTAATGCTTGACTACAGCCCCACCTGATGGTAAGTGGCGATGTAGTCTTAGATGCGAATGCACATTAACTTAGAAGAAGCCTGTTTACTCTTGTCTTGAAGACGCCTACATTATACTTAAGCGTGCCCTCTGAAGCACGAAAACATTCACCAATTTTTTTCCAGTACCAGTCGTGCATCCTTCTACCGACCGCGCCAGCTGTTGTTTAACTTTTTCGATCCCGTACAATACAAGCTGCTGAGCTGTGAACTCTTGAATTAATTTAAAAATATATAGAGTGCGTTTTTTAATATTTATGTTGCAATATTGCTAGTATTGCCCTTGTCCTTTAGGCAACATTGTCCACAATTTCCTTGGTGTGTTTTCTTGTTAGCCTTAAAGACAAAAATGCAATTTTTATTTGTATATTTGAAACTTTGTCACATGCGATTATCTATAATTGGGAAAATCAATGTATTTTTAGTTTGTGAGTTAGTTTGTTTGTCCTTTAAAGGCTTTGAAATGGTAGGAGATGGGTGATGTCTTAAGCAACATTGTTCAGAATACTCTGAAAAAGGTTATGGGACCAAAATTATATGGATCCGACACTTGGTTAACAAGTTGCAAGGCGACAGAGGCCCGGTACAGCTTGTATTTAATAAAATTACTATAAATCGAATCCCTTTGATATAAATTAAAAATACTTGTTAATCGGCGTTTTAAAAAGAGCGGTTTTAATTTATTTATCTTGCTGTAAAATTATAGCTTCGGATTACATTTACGCTTACGATTATTTTTATAATTTAATTTCGGAATAAATAGTTTCCGCCCTTGGTTTCGCCTACGCACTTTGTGATAAAACGTAGCCTATGTATTATTCCAGACTATCTTTGTGCTAAATAAATTTCCAATTATATTTACTAGCAAGTTATATTTACGTGAAGAAGTAACATCCATCCAACTTCATAAACTTTCCTATTTCAAATACTAGTAGAATTAAAATAAAAACCGTATGAAATTAAGAAAAAACAGGCCAAAAATAATTAAACTTAAGCTTATAGATAGGTTACAAAAGGATACATTTTATTAATGCCTAGTTTCCGTCCGCGACTTTGTCCGCGTGGAATAGTTACTTCGGGCTAACGCTAATAATGCTTTTTGCGGAACTTTAACTGTTTACTCAGCGCACGCAATGGAAGCTCTCAATAGGAAAAAATCCCCTGATTTTGAAACATTCTTCATTGCTGCTCCGTTCCTATTCGTCTTAACGTGATGATAGCTCATAGCCTTCCTCGATAAATGGGTTATCTAACACTGACAGAGCTTTTCCAATCTTACCAGTAGTTCTTGAGATTAGCGCATTCAAGCAAACAAATTCTTCAGCTTTATAATATAGTACAAATTAAGTCATGTATTCACAACATAACCCTACGGCTTGTTTTGATTGAAAGCGATTGAAAGAGTTAAACAATAAAGGGCGCGATCCGAACTACGGAGTATTTACAAGCACTTAATGAGCAACGAGATGAGAAGTGCACTTATGGCTCACCTCACACTGTGAGAAGACTCAACCAGTGGGACAGGTACTGTTTTGTAATGAATGAACTCTTCAACCTACCCCGCCTTTTAGGTAAAATGCAAACAGCGAGCAGTCAGCAAACGATCAGCAACTGCAGCAAAGGCTGCGTCATTCATAATATGAGAAGTACTGGTCCACCACGCTGGCCAAGGGTGGATTGGTGGAATCCAGGACCTCTCGTTCGAGAGACCGTTGAAACCACTAGGCTATCACTGATTATATACAAAACACCTATCATTTACGATCTCGTCGACTCTATCTATGAACTTGTTTTTTTAAACCCCTTCAGCATCCATCCGAGGCAAGTCGATAGGCTTCAGGGTCCCTTATGAACGCATCGATGCCACCCTGCGTATTGGCCTATCGCCTCCTCCTACTATTGATTCTCCTCTGATGGAGACCTCGTCTCCGGCCCTATTCCGATCCCTTTCAGCGACCTTTTTCTTTCATCACCGTTTCAGAGAAGGAGACCACAGGTATCCAGCTTTCCACTTGCTCATGCCTAGTGTAGTTCGACATGAAGCTTAAATTCGTATAACATGGTTGATCATTGTCTTGCGATTGAACAGCCTCTAAGCCTCTTGTATAATCCGAATCCTATTCTCCGAAAGGAACGTCAACATTATCTATCGCACTTTCTCGAATCCAATGAAATAACGTAACATCGATATATACATACATATATATTTGTTAAATTGTGAATATTTTCTTTGACTTTGCATAGAACTGTCTTATTCTCAAGCTGCCCACGCAGCCTTTAAAACGTTCCATTTAATAATACAAAATATAGTTTTGTATTAAAAATATGAATAAATTATTAATTATAAAATAATGCCGATGCATTTTTATCAACAGTTTTTAGTAATTGAAAACATTAATATGTCAGAACAACGTTTGCCGGGGCAGCTAGTGAGTTACGAAATCGTTTAAAATGATTATATATACTAGCGCAACTATAGCGCTATTTTAATAAATAAGCGCTTATTTTTATAAATTGCACAGCAAAATAAACCAAGTTATATTTTACCGAAACACCTGTATCAAAATTATTTGAATATCTAAATTTTGTGGTATAACCGACGAACAATTTGCATTTCAAATACCCACAAAAAAGTACACCGGCCCAATTTCAATTTTATTATTATGGAAACTGAAGCTTATGTAGATAATTTTGTTACAAATAAAATTTTAGAATATTACCTAATTTGTCAAATTCTGTTAAACTGAAATAAATTTGTTTAAGAATAGTACTTTTGTTACACAGTGATAGAAAGTTATTTTACTGTGGTGAAATCCAGATGAAAATTTATGAGGTTGTTTGTATTACAATTACAATTCTAAACTTGCAACTACATCACAATCTACGTAAATATCGATAAATATTGGTGTCCCACCAGGGGAAACCTGGTACCGTTTTTGTATAATATAGGTTATTATAGTATAAGTTCAAAAATAGAAGATGATTTAAATTTAAGGTCAGTATCTAAAACTATCTCACTTATCACTGAGCAAAAAATCCTTATTGCGCCAATCAATAAACTTGAAAACAGTAACTTTAATAAAACAAATCATAACTTTTACTAACAATGTACCAGAAACTTTGTCCGCGATAAGCGGTGCAACAAAGTTATCTAATATCAAACATACATGACAAAATATGACATGGAAAAGTTTTACGCCGACAGATATGTATTTTAGTCACAGAGCACAAAAAACTAGTGTCATTCTTTGATTTGAGGATACATTTTAACTCCTGTTTAATACATTTCTTGTTTATAAGAAATATAAAAGTGATGCTCGTTTCGTATTTCTATAATATTAGGCCTATACTAGGTTAAATACTAAAAATATCAATCGTAAATTATGTTACTTCACACCTTTTAGTTCCAATTAATATTTAACAACATATTATGTACATATACAAAAATATTGACCTATTTGTCTATTCACGATGATGGAACACTAATTTGTTGAAATCGTATTTCATATCATTCACATTAATCCCAGTTGAATTTAGTTCACACAAATGTTGGTTTTAACATTACAATGTTACAATATTAACAATGTAAGCTTCGAAGCTTTGAATGAAATGAATCATAGAACTATGAAAGTAAGTTTTGTCCATAACTATTTTGTACGGAATGTGGTAAAATGTAATTGGGAATAAAAATAGAATTAAAGGCGGTTCTGTAAATGTTTGTTTTGCACAATCTATACTAATATTATACAAAGCAAAGTTTTAATTGTTTTAGGAGAATAAACTCCAAAACTACTAGGCCGATTTGGAAAATTATTTTACCACTAGATTCCTGCATGATCCATAATGTACATAGGCTTTAAAATATTTTGAATACCTCATAAATCCTTATTAAAACTTCTTAAATATAACCAAAGATGTGAAAATTGTTATTTTTCAATAAAAAAACGTATATCGCGACGCTGGGAAAGTTATTGAGCATAGCGCTTTATAATATTATAAAGTACTACAGTTTTATAGCAGAAATCAGTATCCACAAATAAGTCCGCGACACCATATGTCTACCTGTTACAGTTACGTCACAATACCTACTTTCTGATTACTGGTTATACGGAAGCGAGGCGAGGGCAACTGCCCTGCTCTAGTAACTACTAGCTAGTACATAAATAAGTCCATCACAGCAATAAAAATGTTTTGATATTGATAATATACACATAACAAGAACGATATCACTCTTCAGATCTATCAAAAAAGCAATAAACAGAATATCAATAAAGATTTTATTTGTCAATAAAAGTAAAATGAGACTAATGACAGATATTCCCAAGTTTGATAGGCCATAAAAGTATGCAATAATAAAAGGCAGGAGCTGACCTATTTTGATGTATGGTATTGAATAAATGTCGAAACTTTTGATGGCCACCACAGACAAAATATCATTATAATTTTTTTATAAGGCATAATAATAAAATTGGCATTTTATTAATATTCGGCTACTAATCGATATTCGGTCTATTCGGCTACCGTCTCTAATATTCGGCCGAATACTGCGTACTATTCGATTGATAATATTCAGAGTACGATATTTTGTGAAAAGATATATTTATATGACTCAAAAATAATTTATTTATTTATTCATGTACACGTATATAAATTGTTACATAATTTAAGTGAGATTTTTTATACAGGCACTGCTCAATTCTAAAAGAAATTTCTTCCAGCAAACCTAGGAATGGAAAAGTCATAGTGTAAATTAAATTTAGCGTGCACTTGTACCTATTTGAATATTAATAAATGTTATACATAAATAAATACATTCTAATACAAACATATTAATAGTATGCTAATTTTATTAGAATTAATCACTTTTATGCTCGAATTAGTACATAAGGGGTAGGTAATTAAGGAAAAACACAAAAACAAAATTATATAGTATTTTATAAATTTTGCGTGTTGGAATACGGTCTAGACGTACATTAATAAAACGTCTTATATAATAAATAAGCCAGTTTTGTGCACTATTCGCAACCTTCTTCTTCCGCCGATCTTCAGCCGAATTCGGTCGCCGAAAATTCAGCGTTTTAGCGGAAAGCCGAACATTCGGTTAAATCACTATTTGTGGCATCTCTACTACGGATTGTAATAATGCAAAATATTAATTAAGAACAATGTTTAACATTGTATAAAAAATCTGGTCAAATTATTTGTAACATAAATTGAGAAGGTACATCTTCCAGATTTGTTGAAGGTGAGAATGCCTAAACTATAATGGGATTGTGTTAATAATATTATGATCATGAAGCCATATATTATAATAGGAAGTTGTTCGTAACTCGTACTTAAGTTGAGCTTGAGATATCGATCTTGTTAAGCAACTGAAGGTGTGAAATTAAATGAAAACCAATAATTTCGTCTAAGATACTAATAACTCACGTAACTAAAGCCAAAAGTTAACAATACAAAGTCCCTTTATGAACTTAATAGCAAAAAATATAAAAAAAAGGCTAAAAGATAATTCTTTGATACTGCCTAAAGTCTCGATAAACAAAACTTATCTATCATCGGCATTATAATGACGTCGCAGACGTAAGTTTCGGCCGGTAAAAAAGCCGGCGGAAAATACTTGTGGTATTCTTTTTAACAACACCATTAAATCTATTACGAAGATTTTTACTGCCCGATCACAACTGAGAGAGCGGACATTTTCCATGCATCTTTGTCATTTCGATACTCAACTATTATATAATGGCTACAGAATATATTCTGTATATTGTTTGACGCTAACTCTTATCCTTACTTCTTAAAACGTAAAGATTCTGGTTTTAATGGTCTTGACAAGTCATTTTGGAGTCCTTCGAATGGTTTAATAAATATTAACCGTTTTTCCATATACTTATAAATTAATATTGCAAGTATCTGAAATAAGTAACTTTTAATCTTTAGTGTTCGGTTATATTAAAAGTTCGCAGGATGATGATGTTAGAGCCAAATATTATTT
>DWJZ01006723.1:0-12755 GCA_018249125.1 Asbolis capucinus
TTATCATCTCAACCCATCACAACCCACTATTGAGCACGGGTCTCTTCTCTAAATGAGAAGCTTAAGGCCATAGTCCATTATGCTGGCCAAGTGCGGATTGGCAGACTTCACACACCTTTTGGGTTTTGTGTGTGTAATGTGTATAAATGTGCGTGTAATGTGTATAAATGTGCGTGTAATGTGTATGAATGTGCGTGTAATGTGTATGAATGTGCGTGCAATGTGTATAAATGTGCGTCTACATTTTATTACCATGACATATATCACGAAAGACTGCGTCACCACTTACCATCAGGTGGTTTCGTAGTAAAAAAAATCCTGGGTTACTCATCATTGGAAACCATAACTCTACTGGGCTCGGGTCTACATTCCACATGTATTACAGGCCATAGTCCACCACGCTGGCCAAGTGATTGGTTGACTGCACACACCTCCACACTCTCAGGAGAGCAGGTTCCCGATGTATTCCTTCACCGAAGCACCTGATAAGTACACAGTATATTTACGTGACAGATGAGTATTTATTCTCGGGTCATCTTATTTTGTGGTGTTTTGTTTACGTATTTACTTTTGCAACCCGTGAAACATGATTTTTTAGTACGGGCGTAATGTAAAATTGTATAAGTGTTTATTATTATTTTATTAAAGTAGTTGCATAATAATGACGTGTATTATAAATATAGAAATACTGTAATAACACGACCTGTTTACTTTATTAATCTATTATCTTAACCTTTCTATGATAAGTTGATAAATAATAAACATACACACTCAACGAATAAACAATTATAACTTTTGATTTACTTTTTATTTTTTAAATTGCAACCTTGACAATTTTTACAGATAATAAATGTACGGCCTTCTATTTGCGGGGTCCGGGTTCGAATTCCAGGACGCGCACCTCTGACTTTTCGGTGTTATGTGCGTTGTAAGCATTTAAATGTCTCATTTATAACGGTGAAGGAAAATATCGTAAGGAAACCTGCACGCCGGGGAGTTTGCAAAACTCAAAGCTGTGTGAAGTCTGCCAATCCGCACTTGGCCAGCATGGTGGACTATGGCCTTAACCTTCTCATTCAGAAAAGAGACCCGTGCTCAATAGTGGGCCATGATGGGTTGAGATGAATGATGAGGATGAATAAATTTACTGTTACAATAGATAAATATAAATAATAAATATCTTTGGACACATCACACACGGCCATCTGACCCTAAACTAAACGTTAGCTTGTACTATGGTGGACAGACAACTGATAAACATACATATATATTTTTAAATACATACTTATATAGATATTTACACACAGAACAAACATTCCTGCTCATTACAGAAAAGTTTGACCTGGGTGGGAATCGAACCAACCTTCGATGTAGCAGCCAGGTTCACTAACCACTAGACCAACCGGCCAATAATTTTTTTTTTTTTATAAAAGTGTACACACTTATAAGTCACAAGTATATTTAACAAATTACACACTAATAAAATTAAAAAGAAAGTCTACAACCGAGATTAAAACCTTAATCTGTCACAATTAAGAATCAAACCCGGGACTCGCAGTATCGCAGGCAGTGTAACTGTCTGCTAGGCTACAGTGTCGTTTAATACATTCGTTATAATCAGTTAATTATCGACATCGGAACTTGTATAAAAAATGTGGCCCCACACATGCTAATCACCAGCTTTCGAAAAAAATATATTACCAAAATTGGTCAACTCAGTAAAAAGTTTTGAGGTAACATAATTATATAAAAAATACACACGAATCCTTTTTAAAAGCTTTTATTTAACTTGTAGTGTATGTTTGTATGTTAGTATATTTGTTTGTTACGGGTCATATCTTGCAAGTTTAATTAGACCCCTCGTACAGTACGCAGCTGAAATTTTGCATAGTTTTCATCCTGATGACAATGCATTTTTATGACAAGCATGACCTGATACTACGTTCACGATTGGCTTCAGACAAGGTAACTCTTCAACAGTTAACAATACAGTTATGAAATTTTCTGTTTCTTTGTTTTATGGATCTATAATTCAAGCTTGTGTTTTTAATATTTTTAATACACTTTGTTTTGAGGTCGGTTAAAAGTTGGTGTAAGGACTGTCCTTCTAGCTGACTAGTAGTACAAATACCACAACACGCGTCATACTCCATATGTCATTTTTTTTATGTTTATGAGCCCTCAGGAGCACGGAAGCCCGATTTTGTACACTAGGGGTCACCAATCCACCTCGTTACCGCGCCCTCTGTTGCTTAACATCGTCAATTAGAAATAACAAAAATTGACAACTTAAAGAATAATATACATATAACGGTACTTTATAACAAATATATAAAAAATTTGAATGATTAATTTACCTCAAATGCAGCGATGGTAGGCAGAAACATATTTACCTCTTACAAAATTAATGGAATGACAACCACAGAACAAATATTTATCTGACACATGAAGGTTGGCCAGGGTATCCTTGCTTTGGAAGCAACGTCAATCTATACAAATAAATAACATTGGAGTGTCTGTAATATTAAATCAGCCGCTTTTACTACATACAAATTATTATGCATATATATATGCAATATATATATATATATATATATATATATATACATGGTACATATACCAAAATAATGTTTTTTGTAATTTTTGTCTGTCTGTCAGATAGCTGATGTAATAAGGAGTAACCTAACCACGATAATTTTAGAATTATAAAATCTAAGTTATCGTAAAATCTGCGAACTGAACAATAACTTTTTTGTTACATTCCACGCGGACGAAGTCGTGGGCACAGCTAGTATAGGTATATATCAATTTAATTTTCAATCTTCTAAATTGCCCCGTATGCCTTATGTTGTTCAAATAAATTGCGCAAAGCACCAAACACAGAAATGATGAAAGTCAAAACAAGTATTAGTACCTATTGTTACGAAACTTGTTTTACTCTTGAACTCAATACATAGCCCTTATATCGCCCTATAGACGAAAAATAAATTCACTGGTACGAATCACAGTGAAAAAAAACAAACAGATAAAATATTAATCTATACTTCTCATTGTATTTCTTTTGTCACATATTATTGATCTATAACTGGATAGCAGAATGCACAGAAACGTCTATTTGATAGACTATATTGGCGCTGTTATTTGTAAAATCTTGCAAGCTGACAGTCGACGTATTGACAACTGACAGTCGCCATATTGCTTTAAATGTCAACCCACCTGATTCACCAATGGACGCAGCCTTTACGACAAGCTTGGTGGAAGTCTTTCTCGTTGTCACAAACAAACCCCTCTAAAAGACCCCTGTAATTTTGTATGAAATAGCATGTCCATTGTATATGTCAGTATCACGTACACCTTCGAGTATTTTGATATCGAAAAGTTATTTTAACGCAAGACATATGTATGTATATGTTACATGTGTAATGTAGTGGTTTTTAGGATTATGCGTTAAAAGGATAAAACGAGATATACGAACTTAAAATGAATTAAATTTGCAACCAAAACCATAGACAAATAATATTTTGTTAACATTAAAATATTATTTTATTATTAACAGATTAAATATATGGTTTTGAAATTAGAATTAGATCATACCAGGGATAAGACACTTTTTTAATTAAAGAACCAATTTTAAATTAGATTTTTGTTAGGGGATATATGTAGATAAGCATAATTTATATTTAATCAAATCTTAACGTTTTAGAGTTACTATGTAAAGTTATTACATATTTTTTAAATTTTTGTATCATAATGCTTCGTTATGTTGTATTATTTAAATGATTTTATGTTTTGACACAGTGTTTGCATTCCTTCTAAGCATAAAAAATCCAATTTCAAAATGCTCAAACGGCCGCTTGTAACCCGCGGGCCGCGGGTTGCTCACCCCTGCACTAACGTATAGATCTATATTTTGTATATTTGCCTGGTAACGCCAAACAGATTATATTAAGGGACCTTTACAAGTATAATTCCAATAATATCACATCTACAGATGTGTCGAATTTGTAGGTAACGTTTTTTTGGCGGTTAATATTCGGCCACAGATTTTTTCCTTTTTTTTTCGTCCACAGATGTATTATAGGCTATGAAATTCTAGTCGGGAAAATATACAATCTTTTTTTTTACTTAGAGCTGTACCCACAGCTTTGTTTCCATTCACTTTCGCTTGCATATACCCTATACCAACATTTATTCCCTATGTCAAAAAACCCTAGCGATTATTCGGTTTAAAAAGTATCTTAATTATTAATCCGGGATAGCTTAATAAGTTATTACTTTGCCAAGTTCCATCAAATTCCATTCGCCGGTTTTCACGAGCGCATTTAAACAGACAGACGCGGTGAAGAGAAAGAGAGAAATGCAATCGAAATTAATAACGAGATATTAAAATGAAATTCTTATAAGAAAATATGTCCACGTAACTCCACTAAGTTGAAAAATTAAGTATTAAAAATAACATCAATCTTGGGATGAAACTGTATACATAACCACGGAGATACCGATAAATTAACCAAATAGCGGGACTTGAGTTCATATTAACAGTGGCAATAAACCTTCACCGAGGCCCTGAACTTGTTTCCGTACGTTATTCAATAACGGTACATCAGTTAAAATACTCGAATATTTTTAATTGATACCACTGACCCACACGTATTTTTATCTCATAATCGCTAAATCAGACGTTCTCAAACTTTTTGTTTTCGAGCGTTTTTAAAATGTTAACTGTTTTTGATGGACCCGGCTACAATTTTACTAGATTCCCAAATTATGTTAAAAAATCTATAAATAAAGCAAAATTCTTCAATACGACTGTTTTTCAACGAAGCCATATCAATCCTACTAATATTATAAACGCGAAAGTTTGTAAGTATGGATGTTTGTAAATTTTTCAGGAAAAAAATATTTGACGGATTTGTAAGAAACTTTACAGTATTATAGGTTATACATCAAAATAACATATAGGCTACAATTAGTAATGATTTTATGTAATTTTGGTCATAATATAACGATACATGTCAATTAAGTCGGAAAAAAAGTTTGCCCTCTGAGAGCTGTTTTGGCGTACTCTGCATAAACCATTGGAGTTACACAAAAGTGATTTACTGTAGAATTGTTTGTCTCGAGTAGTTCTAAATAAAAGTCCTTTTATGTGGAAGCCACTACGACCAAAATTGTGAACCATAAACTTAATTAAATCAGATACTATTTTACAATGCACATTTTGATATATACAAATATTTATAGGAACGGACCGGAATGAAATTATGAACATGACGCGAACGAAGTCGCGGGGGACCTTATTAATTAGTAAAAAATTAAGACTTTACACTCCTTTTGTAATATGAATGGGGTTATATCCATTGATTCACACCTAGTGCACTTTGGGAACCAATGTTATATGAAGCCCGGTCTTGGTTAAAAGAGATCGACAAAGTTAGGTGGCAGCACGCGAAGAATGTAGGTAACCCGTAGCAAAGACTTAGAGCTCTTCTGTGCCTCAGCGGACACGTAAATCCGTCCAATTGTTACCGTCGTCCAGCAATTACAGCAAATACTCCACGCAGATTTGATTTGCATAAATCACATAGCAAAAATTTGTGGTCCGTACTTCTCAGAACATAAAGACGTCCAATTATTAGCGTCTAATAGCAGTTAAGGATTGTTGGAGGCCTTCCTTGTGAGTGTATTACAACTAAATGATTACTAGCAAAGAAGAAAACGTCAGGAAATCTGTCTTAAGAGTTACCCATAAACTTCTTAAAAATGTAGTCTACCAATCCGCACTGGGCCAACGTGGTGGACTATGGCCTGTACACCTTACGTGAATTCAAAAGTGGGACAGTTGTAAACTCAATATCTTTTATTTTATTTAGTTGGCAGCCCTAATATCATATTGATATCGTGTTTGTATTTAGTACCTGTATAGGAAAAACCTGTGAATTATTGCTAGTAATTACATACTAACTGGTGCAGCTAAGGTCAAAGCACCTAACAAATTCCATAAAACATGTTACGCGTCGCACGTGATCACCTCACTGATTATTATACTGAAATGAAATTATTTATTCTAAACGTGTTCACTGTTTTTAAATTCAAAATAAGAAGGAGGTTAATTCTTTTTTTTTTAATTTTTTTTTTATAATGTTATCGTTGGTTTTGTTTTTTTCTAAAGTGTTTTCCATGTGGCCTTACTAAAATTTGTGTGTTATTCGATTATTATCTGTTGGGATTATCCCCAATGATGCGTATTTAATCTGTTTCGATCACTTTGATTTGATCTTATCGAACTACTTTTCGAAGTCGATTGAAGAATTTATAAATGATAAAATATGATTATTGTTTGTTTGTATGGTTGTTTGTTGGTTGGTGCGTTCGCGTTTGTATCCCAGGGCCAAATACCGATACTGTTTTTTTAAATAAGTAACGGTATGTAAATCTTTTTACAGAAAATTGATTTTAAGTTCAGACATTTTATTACCAAAATAAATAATTATCACACGTGTCCAATAAGATTTGAGTATATTGCGGTATTATATGATTGAATATTTTTTCTTCCTCATTATTCCAATGCTCGGTTACAGCTACCGGTTTCTAAACCACAACCTTTGTGTATGTATTGTGGCAATTATGTTGCCTAGTAGGCATTCAAAGTAGGCAAGTTTATACACTGCCATTACAGTAGGAAGAAATATCTCTCCAAACGTCATTTCCCTCTCTTGAGGCGACGGCTGGGACCACTTCTGTCTGATCGTTTTGTCCATTGGGGTGTTTGTTTCTTTGTTTATAGTTCATTAGGGCATAGTAAATTTTGAACATTTGGATCTATCTGATATATTGCGTGGTATGCACTGAAAACCAGCAGTTATGTGTCGTCATACAAAATTATGCCACGTAACAATTATGGTGTATGCAACCGTTTTCGTCGCTACGCACTGTTTATTTATTTTAATTGTTATTATTATTTTATATGTAGTTACGAAATAAATTCTTTCTTTCTCTCTTCTTTATTTCTATGTAAAAATCTTTTACTGGCCATAAATATTTTTTGTTAAAAATTTGTGGTTTATAAATAGTTACTTTAACCTTCATATTTTATACTTATTGGATATACGACACTTTATACTTGTTTGTTTGTATAAAAGCAAGTGAAGTGGAAGACGTTGTGGTATTTGTGTACCAAATAGCAAGCGAGGACGAATAAAGAAAAAATGGACGCGTGCTAAAGCTCGGCAGGTTTCGGAGTCACGACTTAACTCACCTTAAGTTTCTTGTCAAGTCGACACGTCCGTAGTCATAAAAGTCATCTTCTTAATATATGTATAATGTAATATTATTTAATACGCTATTTTTGCCATAGTTTTAGCGTCGTTTATTTTATTTAACCTTTATTGACCACAATATTGTATAAATGGCGAGCTTAATGCTAAGTTCATTTTCTACCACCTAACCATTGGATAAAACAGAAAAATCACGAAAGGCGGTTAGTTTATACTAATATATATTTATATATAAACTCACATACATACAATTATACAAACATATACCTACATATTAATATAAATATCGTTTACGGTGATATCAGTGCTGTTATTAACTCTTTAAAAGGTGAGTCCTAAGATCGTTGTATGCAAGTAAAATGAGTGAAAGTATTTTTATTTTGAACCTGAATTAACTTGCAACCGGTTTATCGTCGGTCTTCGCTCCACTAACGTAGTTTCAATCTGCTTATCAAACATCACATCTTGATGTTATATTTTTAGGGTTCCACCTAATTATTCGCTCTGTCCAAAATCTTTTACGGTTTTTGCAGGATATGTATTAAAAGAGCCCACGGCTTTACCGACCTTGTTGTATGCTGTTAAAAAGCCTGTATGGTATTTCAGACTATAATCTATCTCTGTGCAAAATTTCATCCAGATCGGTTCAGTGGTTTTTACGTGAAAGAGTAACAAACCTTCATCCATCTTCACAAATTTTCGCATTAATAATATTAGTAAGTCTGATTCATAAACAGTAAATAGTGAAACTATAAAAAAGCTATAGATTAAAGATTCATTCAAAAATCGCTTAGTGGGATTTATACACATGAACCGAAGAAAAACATAACTTTAAATCTTAAAATTACACGAACCAATTTATAAATCGAAAATGATGGTGCTAGAGTGCAGATGGACAGACGGACGGTGAAAAAGATACAATTTTTTTTATGAAATCCTGAAAAGCTAACCTCTGGTTTTCATTTAACATTCGGAATAAATATCTTAGTAAATAAAAATCTTAGTAAAGAACCTTACTTTTCAGATTACATTTACACTTTGCCAATTTTTTAATTAGTTACAAACGAGAATATAAATCCACTGCACTTGAATGTTGATGGAAAATATTGAGCAACTTCGAACTTCCATGTTGTCAAACGAGATTTTATCAGTTACCAACACGAAGGCTGCTAACCTGCACTTTGTCATTGATAGTTTTATTTCTGTATAGGGATGAGCAGGCAAACGAACAGACTGCGTTTGGGCTAATTTCAGAAACGAACGATCGAATTTGAATATTATAACTTAGTTCTTTTCCTAAACCATTCTTCAAGATCTCTTCTACGTCTGTACCAAGTTTCATCAAAATCCATTAAGGTTTTATGCGTGAAAACGTACCTAATAACCAGAGCTACTTTCGCGTTTATTTATTAGTTAGTATTTCCTAAATTACTACTCGAATTAATCGATTAATCGACTTAATTCCGAACCATTTATTGCCGTAGTGAATTCATTATTGCGAAACAAAAATAGAGGACATGGAGTGAAAGAAATATTTATTGCATTGAGGGTTTCGGGGCAACATAAAAAAGTTATTATTTGGTAAATAAGTAGACGGTAAATAAGCCCATGGATATTAACAACACCAAAGTTGGATGTTGCTAAGTTGCCTGCGAGGAAGGAAGTAGACGCACGATTATTGCTGATCGTTTGCGCCCTGTTCGCTGCTCGCTATTTTAATTAATAGGGCCCTGTTCCTTAATTTTTACGAATGTCACATGCCGTCTATGAGCGCTTTGGTTTCTGATGCATATGCAATAAAGTCCATACGTCGCACGTCTGCTCTTTGTCAATAATCATTAAAAATGACCGTAAGAATAAATGAATGCGAATTCCTAAGTAATTATCTTGTAGTACAAACGTCAAGGGACTACTAGTATTGATATTAATTTTATGCAACAGCTGTTATTGGAGATGAAGTTAATATTCTACAATAGTAGGTACCTACTTTTAACCGTAATATAGGTTTTTTTAGTAGAAATAGTTATTTAGAAGTTACTGGAAAAGATTTCCGGGAGTTTTATAGCATAATTATAGTGCTTTTTCTGAATTTGAAAACTTAAACTTAACGATCGTGTCGCCATATTGGAAAAATGGCGGTTTTTTTTGTTTAGTTTTTAACAGATAATAAATAGACGATAGACAGTAAATCCTTATATTTTTAATAAATACTTTTCATTAACATATTAACAAACACAATTACAGAAGATTTCATAAGATTTTTCCCGATTTTTTTTTATAGAAAAACAAGTTTGCTACCTATCGCATATTTTCCGTATACTACAAAAAATGTATTGTCCCAAAATTTAATCTTATTCAATTCTATGATCAAAACTAAACATTTAAAATTCACGTACATTAAATTCATGATCAATTCAATCTTTAGGCATTTCAATACATTATTATAGGACAAAGATGTGTTACTTAAGTATATAGTTGTTTATTTGACCTTCTTAAGTAACTAGCACATGGATATAGGATGGTTCGTCAAGGTTTGTAGCTGCGATGAGCGGATAAGAACCCTTTATTCTGCAAAGGACATACTTTATATAAATGCGAAAGTGAGTCTTTCTGTCTCTCTGTCTGTCTATCCTTTCGTCTTTCTATCTGTCCGTCCGACCGTCAGTCCGTCAGTCTGTCAATCCGGCAGTCCGTCAGTCCGCCAGTCCGTCAGTCTATCAGCACGTCAATCCATCAGTCCGTCAATTTGTCTGACTGATTGTCTGTCTGTCAGTCTATCTGTTACTTTTGAAATTGGGGTAAAGGGATGGGACGAAGAAGGGCTTTTTGCCACGTGGACGTAGTCGCGGGAAAAAGCTAGTACCAGATAATATTGTTCATATTATACGACAATCCGCCCGCGGCTTCGCCCGCATGTTGTGTTGAAGTAGCCTTGTGTTATTGCAACTAAAATTTATTTCTGTGTTAAATTTCATTCGGTTCCATTCAGTATTATTTTAGTGAAGAGTAACGATCAAACATCCATCCATCCATCCAAAGATCACTAATGGCGTAACTCTCATGACTAATTCCATTTTGGAGCGACATCTGTCGGTTAGTGTTTGAGTTATTTTTAATAATGCATATATAATTTGCGCCTATGTTGACAATTCATTGAATTACTTGTGGAAGGCATTTGAAGTCGGCATATATAGTTATATATTATTTTTAACTAAACAAAGAAGTATTTTTATCAGTGGCATTAGTTTAATTTCACATCGTTATCGCTTCAGCATATTATGACTATCACACTTCTGTACGTGTTTAGTTGAAATTATCTTAAAGGGAAACGTTTAAATTTTACCTTAAGAAAATAAACGTTAACACACTCATACCTCTCAAAACCATTCCTTGTGTGTGGCATGGACAATTTTTGTTTTATCCATGCTTACTAAGAATAAAGAGAAAATATTTGTATTTTTGTATGTTTGTAACCAATAAACTCAAAAACTAATCATCCGATTTCAAAAAATTCTTTCACCATTAGAATGCTACATTATCACTGAGTGACATAGACTATATAAATATCTAGAAAAAAAGGGATCCTTACTAAAACTTCAATTACTTAACCCAAGGAGTAAAAAAAGTACTGTAAACGTGTTTGATAGCATGCGCTACATTGTATTCGAAGGGGAACACTGACGGGGTAGCTTATTCCAGTTCTTCGCGGTTCGCATGACAAAATAAGACGCAAAGCGAGACGTACGATACTTATCATCATCATAGCAACCCATATCTGTCCCACTGCTGGGCTCTGGTCGCTAGTCACAATATGCAGGATGCAAGTCCATCACCCTGGCCAAGGATTCACAGAACTTTGAGAACTATATAGAGACTGAATTTTAAAGAGACAGAAGTGCTGGCTTCATCACGATGTTTTTCTTCGCCGATAATCAACTTCTGATACGCAAAACTTTGAAAATTAGAAGTGGGCGGAAGGTTTGAATCCAGGTCCTTCCGTTCAAGAGACCAACGTTCATACCATTAAGCAAAAAAATGTATGAGGAAGCAGAGTAGTAGTATTTTAGTCCGTGAACTTCGAACTAAGAAAAAATTTTGAAGTCATACTTCTTTAGGCGAGTTATGAAAAAATTATGAGAGTGAAATTTCAAGATGCGCGCGCATCCGTCACGAAAAATTAACAGGTTGAAGTTGTCTACTAGCCGCTTATTAAGTCTCGAAATAATTCTACCAACAAAATAGAATTTCTATTAGTCGCGCATGTTTATAACCTTTTAGGTAACTACCTATTATTAACTAGCTGTCTCCGATCTACCAAAAACTTTTCAGTATAGAAAAAAATTCTTCTCTTTTCCTACCATTTCAGAATCTATAAAGGACAAAAATAAATGCAAACAAACAAACATTATGATTTTAAACTTTTATTATAGAGGACAGTAAACAATTCTACAACTTTTTAACGGGTTACTCACGATTTTTATTGTTTATACTGAGATTTCTTTTTTCTGTCTTGCCGTGACCATGACCTATGCAACTGGCACGAAATATCGGTATAATTTGTCAATAATCGTGCGTAACCCGTTAAAAAGTTTTAAAAACAAACATTAATTTATATAAAATATATACTATGACCCGTCGAACTTTGTACCGCAAGACTACTTTTTTAGTTTTTTTAAACCTCCCCTGAATTTCCATATATATTTCAAAACCAAAATTAGCCGTTTAGTTGCAGTATTCATAAATAACCTAGATACCCACAAAGGTGCCATCTGTTGGGAAGATTTATGAATATAAGCCATCCAGGGTGCCACACAAACGAATACAAAAAATCATTTAAATTGGTTATGAGGTCAGTGACATACGCACGTGCAGTAGAATTATATATGTATATAAAGATATAAACTAATAAAGTGTAGTAATATTCTAATTTTGATGAATTTACTACGAATTAAAAGCAAATAGCTGCGTTCTATCTATGTTAATTTACGAAACTTAAACACTTTCTGAACCTTCGAGAAATTAAGATCAGCAGCGCTTATGTTTCGTAATAAATATATCGCATCAAAGCACAATGAATAATGTACCTACTGCAGTACGCATAGAGTAGGTAATTGTTTACAGCTACATAAACACATACGGTATATAAAATAGTAATGTTTTATTTCCCAAGGTAATTGATGATCAATAGGTACAGTATTAGTGTAATTCGCCTTGTAGGCTTATATGTTTCTATAGTCACGACTTAAAAGATACATTGTTATTAATGAAATCAAATAGTAGATTCTGGTCGCGGATCAACCATGATACCGGCTTTAAAACAAAAAATAAAAAAATAAAAAATTAAAAACGAAATATCTTTGGACAACTCAACACAGCCATCTGACCCCAAACTAAGCGATAGCTTGTACTATGGTGAGCAAACAACTGATAATCATGCATATATATACACTTTTAAATACATAGTTATTCCTGCGCATC
>DWJZ01006724.1:0-12754 GCA_018249125.1 Asbolis capucinus
CAACGCTTCCGTGCTTCGGAGGGCACGTAAAGCCGTCGGTCCCGGTTGTTGTCGTTACATAGAATTCGTTAGACCATGTCGGAGGCCTTCGGGTGGCATAAAAAATTCCGACGCTTGGGTTGGCTACTAAGTCTTCCACCAATCTGCATTGGAGCAGCATGGTTGAGTATGTTCTAGGCCTCCTCAGTAGTGGGCCAGCGAAGGTTTAAAGCCATGCATCTTATTCATTAGGATACTGTACTAGCGTACTAGAGAAGACACCCCATATATAACACCCCGTAACAAGTGTTCCGTTGTTTGGAAGTCAACTAGAAGCACTGTATAGAGACGTCACTTAGTCGCCTGTCAGCTCTTGGACGCGTAAGAGTTCCGACGTTTGACCTAAGCAAGGTGTTAGTATTTTTAAAATACTTCATTAATACAAATATTGATATAGTGGTAGAATTCACGCAGCACACGGAAATTCCAAGGAATAAGTTTTCATCGGTAAATAACAAGATTTAATCAGATAAAGAATAAATAGTAGCCAAATAATGATCATCCGCCATATTTAATTTTGTGTCACGCTGCTAGTAAATCACTTTTAGCGCTGCGGTTTTGAATCGTACGTTAAACAGCGTACTTATTGTTACCGTTCATTTTTACTAAAGACATTATACAAATACAAATAGAGACAGTTATACGTTTAGTAAAATAAGTGAAATAGAGACAGCTATATGTTCGGTATTGTTGCCGTTCATCGATAACAAGGAACCTTATATTTCAGTATTTTCAGCGTTTCGTTTAGGAAAAGAGTAGGGAGTCCCAGTCTATTTTAATAAATCTTAATATTCATTAATTCATTTATTTATTAATAGATGAAGCAAAAAACGTGTATCCGTTTTTAAGAATATTACACAGAAAAGTATGAATATTTGATACAATTAAAATTTGAATAAAAATGCATTGGAAATACTTTACATTACAGAAAACCGATACCGAACGTTTCATATAGAACTAGTTCCATCTGGAAGGAATTTAAAAATCTTACTAATATTATAAATGCGAAAGTTTGTTCAGATGAGTTATTCATATAATTTCATTTTGATATTTCAGTAATATAAATGATATGACTAGAAAAGCAATTTTAATATTTTCTTGAACGATGTTCGAAATTGAATAAAATATTCAATCTCACTGTTACTTTGCAGTAACGAAAAAAGGCTTTCGATTTTCAAAGGATCTTTTCACAATTTTTATTAGGATATTGCGACGTCATAGACTTTATTATTTTCTACGGAACCCACTGATAAAGACGTTGTTGCATTTATCGACTGCTAATAAACTGCGGAGGGCGAACTGATACTGGCAACACATAAGACTTAATGACCTTACTTTGAACAGTTCTGCGATGTACCGACAAATAGGTCTGATTTAGAATAAGGCGCAATTTTGAATTTACCAATCATGATACTTTATTTTGTCAACACCCTTTTTTCTTATCTTTTTAATTTCATACAGCTACTTATATTTGCAACCCTAATGTACGCAAAACCTAAAGTAACTCCAATATAGAAACTATTTCAAAGTGTCATATTTGACAGGCAACGTCAGTCTAATGGCGGCGCTAGCGTCGGGCGGCGCGTCACGCCTGCGGACCCCACAGCTGCTGAGCGCCTGCGCTGCTGACCTCCTGGTGTGCGCTGCCAGCGCGCCTCTGGCCGCCACCCGCGCTGCCAGGATACAGCACCTTCCGTGCCACGTCACCTATTATATTGAGGTAGGAATATTGAAGATAATAGGTGAGAGAAACTTATAATAGTTGATACAAAATTCTAAAATTTAAGGTATTCTATGATTAGGAATGCAAATTTATTATTAGTTACAAGCTAATTACCGTCTATTCACTTCGATAAAGCACAAAACATAAGTCTAAATACAGGAATTACACCTCCAAACTAAGGTAACAATTATTCAATTCTAGGGACATTGGCTTTATTACTCGAATCAACTGAATTACGATAAATTGATTAAAATATTATGTTAACACCTTGCGCCTATGAAGATATGTATGTAGTTTCCTATCTCACGTTCATCTGATACGGGCATAAGACAGATCTTCTCTCAGCTTACTTAAAAACAATTGAGAAAGTCCTCTCATTTTAGGACTATCTTATCATATTTACTTCATCCTATAAATTTAAGCAACAAAATGTTTTTCTACAAAGACTTTCGTTGTTGCAGGAATTACACTTACAAACTTAGTTAACATAGATTCAATCAGAGTAGC
Source organism: Asbolis capucinus (assembly GCA_018249125.1). Taxonomy (NCBI): domain Eukaryota; kingdom Metazoa; phylum Arthropoda; class Insecta; order Lepidoptera; family Hesperiidae; genus Asbolis; species Asbolis capucinus. The sequence goes on from DWJZ01006724.1 coordinate 2,270, forward strand.
ATCGATTTGGTTAATCGAATCACCCGAATCGGAATGAACTCGTCTGTAAATTATTCGTTCTGTATAATTACGATCGTCGTTGCGAAGACAGCGGTGACGAAACGAAACAGAACTTCGTGACAATTTACTCCAAACTTTCCTACGAAGGATAAGATTAGTAACAATGATTAGAAACACAGTGAAAGAACGTTTTTTCGCGAAATAACAATGTACATATATTAAATAAATGGAAATAATAATCTTAGGATAACTCACACACGGCCATCTGAACCCCATACTAGGTATTTATTTTTGCTTATGTGAATATATATTAGTGACAAGGATGCTTGAAAATAATACTAGCTCGCAGCCGGTTCTGCTCAAGTGTGTTCCATTTAATATATTTGTACTCATTGTATGATTATTATTGTATGTATTTTTGAAAATTTTTGGTAGAAACGGTGGTAGATTCCAAAAAAATTACGGTCATAAGTGTATTGAAAATACCTACATGAATACCATTTGACTTTGACTTTTCGCTTATTGTAATATGATCAGACAACTGATAAACACATACTCACACACGGCCATCTGACCCCAAACTAAACGTTAGCATGTACTATGCTGACCCAACAACTGATAAACATACATACATATTTTTAAACACATACCAATATACATAATTACACCCAGACACACGGAACAAACATTCCTGCTCATCACAGAAAAGTTTGACCTGGGTGGAAATCGAACCCACGATCGGTGTAGCAGTCAGGTTCACTAACCACTAAACCAACCGGCCTGTCAAATACATTACTACAAAGAAAATAAGTAAATTTGCGAGAGGCTGGAGTCTGTACTGGGTTGTCCTGTATAACATATCTCCAGGTCTTCAATCCAAAACAGTGAACAGGTTAAATCTATAATTTCTTTGCTAACGGAGTAGGTACATTAGAAGTTAGTTAGCTGTTTCTGTGTATGTAAAGTGTGTGCCTGTCTCTGTGTGTGTGCATGTCTCTGTGTGTGCGTGTCTGTGTGTGTTTATGTGTGTGTTTGTATGTTTGTGTATTTGTGCGCGTCTGTGTGTGTTATATATCTTCTTCTAAGTTCTTCTTATTCTAAGTTATTAAGGTATAACAATTTTAAATCAAAGTTAATCTTAACCATTATCCAAAACAGCCAAGAGTGAGTCGTCACGCTAGCAGAATGTTATCCTCCAAAACATTATTTCTAATACACATGCCCGTACCTTCAAACTTCGCCCAGACTTATCCTGTTACCAGCTAAGTTTCAGCGCATAATTTAGTAGTTCCAGAATATGATAATTCGAAATCTGTTTAATTCGAATGACATCACTGAGGTCGATCTCGTATTCCTGTTAACTACAACTTCCCACTTTGGCACAAGAAAACGTCATGAGGAAACCTGCACTTCCAAGAAGTTCTTAAACTCTGAAGTTCTTAAAAGTGTGTGCAGTTAACCAATTCACAAGTGATTTACGTGGCTTGTACAATATTGTGAACGATTCAAACCTAAAATTGGGACCGTTATGACCTGTAAAGGCTTGTATACAATATAGTTATATAAAAATGTATATAACTGTATAAAAAATTATATACCCTGGCCACGATTCGAAAAGATTTTTTCTGAAAGAATGTTACCTCATAACCGATATCAGGCATATATCCGATTGTATAAATAACCTACGAATTGCTAATTTGCTATCGTGATTTACTATTTTGTTAAGGAAAAGAAAATGATCGGTTATGGGTTGCTAAGTAACAGTTGTTAATAAGCATTCAAATTGTAGCCGCTTAACCTTATTACAAGCTTTTATTTAACTTGCATTGTATGTTAGTATTTGTAAAATTGTTACGGGTCAAATCTAGCAACTAATTAGACCCCCTTCCACTTACACTGCGATGCTGAAATTTTACATAAAGTTTTCATCCTGATGACAATGCATTTTTATGACAAGCATGACCTGATACTACGTTCGGGGTTAGCGCCAGACAAGGGAACTCCTCAACGAAATTTTGTGTTTCTTTGTATTATGGATCTATAATTACTGCATGGGTTTTAAATATTTTTAATAAACCTTGTTTGTAAACCTTAATCAAAGCATGTAAAAAGCGTTATATTAAGATTTGCCTCTATCAAACCTCAAAAATAACATTATAAGGGTTTTGGATCGTTAAACTGATTTAAAGAGGTTGTCACCTTCACAATGCGTTGATATTAGAAAATCAACCAGTTGAAAGTTGCTCGCGTTGCGCCCAATTACAACCTTTCGTGGTTTTGGATTAAACCGGTTTATTTAGGTTTCTGAAGCGCTACCACAGCGACGACGCTCCGAACGAAACCTTTTATAAAAACTCCTTAAAACCTTTACCAATCGGTGTTTTTTAAACTGTTTTCATGCTCTGCATATCTCATCCTATTCTAATAATGTTATTATGGTATCGTCGCAGTCATTCCCCGTGGCCGCAAGTACACTGTCGCTGGTCGCCATGGCCGCAGACCGCAGCGGCGCGGTGCGGCGCGGTCGGAGCTCGCTGTGCGCGCGGCCCTTCCTCGCCGTCGCGCTCGTCTGGATCACTGCTATTATACTCGGTGAGGAAGAACTCCAGTGCTTCTTTAATGGAAAATAATCCAATCCATAACAAGGACACAAGTGATTTCATTAACACAAAAAGATTTTAAACACCAATATTATCTGCCAGATAAAAATATTGAAATACAAAAACGATATAATTTTTATTAAAATTTTAAAATTGATAGTATTGATTTTAAATTCATTTTGTTTCAATGAAACCTCTTTTCACCTTGATGTGACTTGGATCCTTTTCGCCTGACCTTACGACAGCTGGGTTCAGCTACATAAAAAACCTGGTTTCATTAACTACATAGATAACGAGGCAGGAAGTTCTTTTGAGCGAGACATTTTTCACACCATAGGGTACTGAATCTGTTGTACTCCAACTTTAATAATCATCAAACCATACTTATGGACAAATCTTCGATCCAGCAGCTCGAACTAGATTAGACCAAAACACGTTTTGAAACTTAAACTTCACTTCACGCGTCCTATTTACACGTCCAAGCTACATTAATGTTTCATGTTAGCGCGTGTTGTTTCAGCAGATTACTTTCAGTTCCGACACAGACTATAAAACTGTCACAGATAATAAAACTATATAGATCTTTACTGAGGCGCCTCCATATAAATGATACTGAAGGCTTAAATTTGTTAGTATGGATTTCGTATAATACTATAATATGAGCTATTTAATATGCAACGATATTTCCTACAGATAAAGACTTCATATGCTTACCCATTTGCAGTAAATTCACTAGTCTCGACAAACGTAATAAACCAAATCAAATATTCTGTTGACGTTTCGCCATATCCGTATATCCTTCAACTGTGACCTATGCAGTGAACTAGTGAAGCTACATTCAACGAAATAACATTATCATATCCGAATCCTAATAGTTACTGTTCTAATTCCAGGTGTAGTAACAGTGATAGCGTCATGCGCGTCCTGTCCACCACTAGCAGCGGCGTACGCCGTCGCCACCTACTATATCCCGGCCATAGCAGTCGCCAGATGTCACTGGGCGGTCCGCGTCAAGCTGACAGCCCTGTCACTGACAGCCAGAGCTGCTCACGGAGAGCTACCTCTCCCCGTGCCGCTAATACGACGCCCGATACACGTCATCATCGTAGCGGGCGTAGGACCAAGAGAGCGTCGAGACGCCGTCGACGTCGGAGACACTCGTGCCAAGAAGAAGCTTCAACCTAGTCTACTTGGTCCACAGCCGCAGACGTCGACGCTACGCTCGCGACGTCGGCTCGGAAACGTGTTGATTGGTATCGCCGCCATCTTCGCGCTATGCTGGTGCCCGCACGCCGGTATAGTGATATGCGGCACGTTTGGTTTTCATGCACCGACGGCGATTGCACAGTACGCCCTGTTACTGGGGCACGCGCATTCGGCGCTCAACGCCGCGGCGTATTGGGTACTCAACCGGCATGCGCTGACCGCGGCGTGTTCTGCGTGGCATATTCCTCAGCTCCGCGTGCGCGAGGAGCGACCTTCCTCCACCAACGAGGCGGCCCTCGGTGCCTTCCACCCCCGACTCGCGCGCCCCGCGCCCTCCCCCCGCCCGCCTCCATCAAGCTTCCTATATTGATGTCCGTCTATCTTCTAAGCTCTGTCGATCTGTGATTCCTGTCTCTCAGTGCCTCTAGTCTAAGCGCGCCTCTCGGGAGCGCGATGCTCGTTTCGTCGTTATAAACGTTTGAGATTTTATGGAGAATAATATCTGTGAAGCAATAAAGTGTATGAAACACTTATATTTGTTTTATTGTCGTCCTTATTGTGAGTATAAACGAGACATCAGACGTCATAGGACAGTATTCTGTTCGCAATTTAGAAGCATATCTATTACGTCATAATATTTAGGAACCATTTTGTAATTCAATTGTTCACATTAATAATGTTATGAAATTATTGAAACCTTCATCCGAGTATAAATCGTGAATTGATTTCAATCGAAATTGTACCGTATTATGCTTAAAATCACTCGAATACTCCGTGGATAATGAACAATAATGTATGTAGATAGCAGGCCACGAGGGAATTTGAAATTATAATGCTTGAAAATGAACGGAGACATTGATTGAAATGGAATTTCGAAACATTTTAAAAGGTCAAATAAACTCTCGAACAACTCGACAAGTTTATTTAGGGATTTATGTCTACGTTACGGGGAAGTTTATTAGAGGACATATTATTTTTATTAATTAGATTTATTTGCTAAAATACATATAAAATACATATATTCAAAAACTCGTCGCTCACACTTGCGAATACATAGGCATGGAAATATTAAAATAGTTATTGATAATAATATATTTAAGCTACTACAGTATTATTGGTATAAATTGTTAATCCAAAAGTTTCATTTATAATTTTTTTTACAATTTTACGAATAGATTCAAACTACTGGACCGATCGCCAAAATTTATCGGCAACAGATTACTACATTATTCTTGAGTAACTTCACTTATTACACAAGCAAAATTCATGATTATTTTGATAAAAAGATTATTACGAACATGGCTACGCTCTTCAAATTCGCATATTTTTCACTCCCAATTTATTTCACTCTAATTATATTATAATTGGAGTGTCCTCTCCTGAAATGAATTAACAATGAATGAGAAATAAATGGATAATGAATAAGAAATTAATGAATCATGTTTCAATACCTCGTCTTTATTATTTTGATGCGTCTACAGAAAGTAAGACCAGGTGTCATATATTCCTAAATTATAAATAATTTACATCTCATTAAAATGAGATATTTATATTTTAGTTAAATCTATAAATATTAAAGCATCTTCAACTCTCAAGTCTTTTAAATCTGTGGAGCTTACAAGACTTATCGAGCTTATTATCGAGCTTATCTTTAAAGGGAGGACGATGAAAGGTTTTTGATTCGGGCGAACAAACCTTAATTCATCGCCTTATGGCGCCTGATTATATTATCTTTTTAAAACTTTTTACATCTACAATTTGGATAAGAAGTCCTTCAAAAAGATAATTTATGCGTTTTAAAGAAAGTTCGTTCCAACGTCGCTGTGTAACTTCAGTGATTAGGAACATTTTGGAGAAACTTTTGTAGTTACCGACATCGCACAACACGTCACACAATGACGTCACGAGAAACCTGAATCACGCGATCGAAATTTTCTGCATCGTTAGCATATACTAGTTCCGACCAACAACTGTCGGAGCTCGACCGCTCCCCAGGCATCATACTTCGTCTGAGGGGAGATCTTCCCTTTGCTAAAGTAGAGTTGAAACGCTATTACTGTTTCTGCTAATAAGATAAGATGACTTCTTCATTTTGTTGCTTTCTAGTTTCCTCATATAAAGGGATTCCATGACAACTGATATTTTAACAATTTTACAGGTTTGTGTAACTAGGGACCTACGTATGCCGGTGGATGTGCAATAATGGCAATAAGTTATATTAGAAAAATTGGCAACAAGTGGCGATAATAGCGCAAATGGCGACGACTGGTCACGATGGCAACAAGTTGCCCTAATAGCAAAAATGGCAGCAATGATAACAATTGGCAACAATGGAAACGAGTAACAGTAAAATGGCAATAAAACAAATATGACAAGAAATGGTCCTTAAACGTAAAATGAACCCGTTATTTGTGATGTCTGAACAAAAATTTCTTAACTAAACTTTCGTAAAAATCTTACGTTAAGAAATGGGCTACCTCGTGCGGAAACTTAACAACTGGGTGCGTGGACAAACAGAATTAATTCGAGAATCAGTTGAGAGGATTTAAGGATTACTTAATTTAATTTCCGATTTGAATTATTTCCTTCGGAACAAATCCATAGAGAATTAGAGTTGTGGATAAATTATATAACAACTCGTGTTTATTGAAATTTATTTATTACTGTATTTTATAATTGTATATTTGTATAATAGCGTCGAAAATCCGCCATTTTGATTTTTTTTTCCCCACTTAAAATCTTTCAAGTTTTTTAAACTATAGTGAAAAACAGAAATCTACTTACGAACGCCATTCACCAAACCCCTTCTGAGAAAGTAGGGTAGCAATTTTACGATACTATACTCGGTGCAAATTCAATCTGGTATTTTCCCCACGCAAACTTGACGTTTTTGTATGAAAAAAAAATCTAAATTCAAGTTGCGCCGAATATAATATAATAATGATAAAAATACAGTTTGTTTGTAATGAAATAAACATTAAATAAAATTCAAAATCTGCCTTACCGAATACTTTTTTTTTGCCACTTTGCACGGAATCTCAGAATTGACATAGACTTTATTGTTCTAGAAAATAAATATGATTTCTCCCAAATATTGCTCTTTCCTAAACGACAGCAGTTCAGCATTAAAACCCGTAACTATCCCACTACTGGCCTCGGATGCCCACTCACAATGTGAAGGGCATAGGCCATGCACCACACTAGCTAAGTCCGGATTGTTGGACTTCGCGAGAGTGCAAGTTTCCTCACGATTAACCCTCGCCGTAGAAGCATAATCAAATTAATCAACTTCTGACGCACAAACTTTGGAAATTATCGGTGCGTGATTTGAACCTAGAACTCTTCATTCGAGAGACCAACTTTCAAAGCAATATACTATCACTATTTTATGCCGAGAAGCAGCAGAAGCAGAGAGCAGTTTAATTTAAAAATAAGCCGTTGTCAAACAAGCTTAGATTTTCTCAGCTGTTTACTGATGCATGAAGTATCTTTGATCGAGGCCGTTCATCGATACAGCCGCAATATTGATACACACCGCATATCGCTCCGGTAGCCGTGATCGTCTAGTGGTTAGGACCCTACGTTGTGGCCGTAGTAACCCAGGTTCGAATCCTGGTCACGGCAGCGCAAGCTGTCTCGGCGGAGCTTACTTTTTTACAAATTTTTACATACATATTTAGCGTGTAGATTTCAAAATTATAAACGGTTGTGGATATTTTTGTTTATATCGAGGTCAGTATATTTACAAGCTTTTATTTAACTTTCAGTGTATGTTTGTATATCAGTAAACATACCAACAGGTTTAGTTATATGTTTGTTTGTTACGGGTCAAATGTTGCAAGCTTAATTAAACCCACTTCCTCTTATACTACGGAGCGGAAATTTTGCATACTGCTTCATATCTGACGACAATACATTTTTATGATAAGAATGATCTGCTACTGTGCTCAGGATTGGCTCCAGACAAGGGAACTCCTCAACGGTTAACAATTCAGTTATGAAATTATGTGTTTCTTCGAATTATGGCTCTATAATTAAATCTTGTGTTTTTAAATATTTTAATAAAACTTCAGGTCTAGTACCGGCTACATCTGATAGAAGCAATAAGCATAGATTATTTTCTTAATACTGGCCATAAGGTTGAGGTCATATAAAAAAGTAAAAGACTAGTTTAGGAAAAAAACCATCTGTAATATCGCAAGGTTGCTGTTTTAACGTGAAAAGTAAAAATGTCGCAGGTAGTATACGGTACACGTAAATATAACCTAACGTGATATATCCTTAGCTTAGAAAGCGTTTATAGCACGGCGGCTTGTTTCCATTGTTAGTGATCGGAAAAGTTTAATAACGTGTTCGGTGGAGGATAGTTTAGCTACCGGAACCGCTAGTGGAAAAAATTAAAGACAGGTTTTAAGGCTTGAAGAAGGGGGGGTGTTGAGAAAGTAGGGTTGAAGAAGGGGGTTTAACCCTTGGCATGCTTGGTGGTTATAACATTGTGTGCCTGGTGGATCCGAGTGACCCGTTATTTGAATATGTTTTTTTTTAAGAAAAAGTATTAGGGTTAAAAAAAACTCGGGTTAAAAAATGAATGTACGGAAACATAATCGTAGGAAAAAAGTACTTACATATATACGAGTATATACATATATAATTAAAACCCACATCTTTCCTTTCGTAATCAAACAAAATGTTTAAAATCAAAGCAACTTTAGTACACAGACAAATCCCACTTCACCAACCGACGTTCGGGCAGAATGAATATTATACAACTGAAGTTGTATGCCCTTTGTTTCTAACTTCCAGTATTGAATTTAGCAGCGGAACTTATAAGCAGTGCAGCGGTGCAGCAAGCCAGGATACTTCAGTTTTAAAGTGAAAGTAGGAACGTGTTCTGAATTTAAAATTGGTTAACGTAATTTTATTTTTCTGACTACTATATATTATTAAGCAGTATTATTTTATATTTTTTGTCTTTACAGCGTCCGACGCTGCGTCCGACAAAGGCCTTGCCAAGAGGTTATTTTATAGGGTTTTACCTCAACCACGCGATACCAAGAATGGCATTAATGCATTGCCGACAGTAACCGGCCTGGTGGTCGAGTAGCTACTAAACATGATTTCTAAAACGGAGGTCGTGGGTTCGATTCCCAGTACAAACTTTTCTGTGATGAGTAGGAATGCTTGTGCTTCATCTAGGTGTCATAAAAATATTTATATAGGTATGTATTTTTAATATATGTATTCTTAGAAATGATCACCTGATCGCAAAATGGTGGACTTCCCGCCATATAAGAAGCAGTGTTGACAGTGCTCGTTAATTTTGCCATTGACTGTACAGGAGGAAACTCTGCCCGATGAAATATTAATAAATAATTATTTAAATGAATTTTTAATTTCTTGTGAATTTCTTTTTTAGTGAGGTAAATATATTTTTTATGTTTCATAGTCTTTTATTTCTAAAAGTATGATAACAATTTTTTTTTATGACCACAGTACAAGCTAAAGCTTTATTTGGGATCAAGTGGCCATGTGTGAGTTGTCCAGAGATATTTATTTATTTCTTCCCCGCCAACAGTTATTTTAAGGTGTTAGACCATTATAAACGTTTGCTGTCTTGAAGCGCAAGAAAAAAAAAGAAAAAGTTTGCTGTTGCTGTTCCTTATCTTTGTGAACGTTTTAAATCAAGCCCTGCCTAGTCCGACACCCTTTGTAAATTAACGCGCGACAAACCGTCATCATTGCAATGCATCTAAAATGATTACAGTAGACCTGTTAATCCAGACCCCGCCTAATCCGCCGCCCATTATAAGCCGACACGCAACAAACGCACCATTGCAACTAGGGTTGCCAACCGTACTATATTATAGGACTATATTTCGGGACTATAATATATACTGTTCAAGAAATATATAGTACGCTAATATACTATGTATATTTCAGTACAACACAGCTATATTTATATTTTGCAAGCTAATAAAACAACATTCCAAAATTTTTAACGCGCCTTTCGTTCGAAGTACGTAATGTGCATGTGAGTGAAACAAAAAAAAAATCCAAAAAAACAAATGTAACTAGTTTTAATTCTCTCTATAAATATACATATTTTAAGTTTACTATATTTTTACAGTCTTTTTTTTTAAATATACTATGCTCTAACAAAAATATGTTGGTAACCCTAATTGCAACCCATAACAGCCCCACTGGGCTCAGGTCTCCCCACGCATATCCGGGTTCTATAATTTATTCCGCTCTTACCCGACCAGGTGGCCCAGGTCGTGCAGAGGATATAATAACATTATATATGTGCATATTTTGTACACGGACAGTTTAGAGATGCCAGTTTCATATATACAACCCATAATTGAACTAATACTGAACTTGAGTCTAAGGGTAGAGGCCATAGGCCGCCACGCGAGGTATTGTGGATTGGTGCACTTCATACACCTTGGAAAACTTTATGGTGGATTCACAGGTTTCCTTACAATATTTTCCTTCACCAATTATAGGGGGAATATTGATATATTATGTATTATAAGGGTAATATTGATATATTATGTATTATAAGGGGAATATTGATATATTATGTATTATAGGGGGAATACTGATATATTATGTATTATAGGGGGAATACTGATATATTATGTATTATAGGGGGAATACTGATATATTATGTATTATA
>DWJZ01006725.1:0-12754 GCA_018249125.1 Asbolis capucinus
TGGATCTACTCAACCGATATCGAACATTCTTTCTAATTAATATTTTTATTATATTAGTAGCGAGAAGTGATATTAATGGCTTGATATTAAGATTTATATGATAAGCTCGTCTAAACGTTTATTTGCGTCCATTTTTACAAAATTACTCAATTTTTTATGAAGAATTATAAGACTGGGAAAATTATGAATCCGGTTTTTTATTACACTAATTCCACACAATTGTACTGCATATCGTGTATAAATACTTAATGGTATGTAGTTTATACAAGAAAATATTTGGAAGTTTGCATAATTGATAAAATAAGACAATGATATTGTATTTAAATTTATAAATAGAGTGCAATAATGAAAAGCTATTAAAAAATAGCCAGTATTGTGTTATTTTTTCATAACATGCACATATTTTATTGTTATTACTTTAATATATAATTTAACAGTTTGATTTTTACTTTTACGTAAAATTATAAATACTTAGGATTCCTGTGCCGAGGGTGGCTTAGACAACCAATTTTTTTAATAACACAATATACACAAATTGCATCAATGACCCGAGAACAAGTTTTGTCAGTCGCTCAAGTTTTTGCTTAGCAGTCGGGTCATATCTAGACTACAAGACTGTCTAAAGTATATATGTCGGCAAATTATAGTACCTACTTGTATAGGTTATTCTTTACAACATATTTCCAAAGCATCCTGAATCAGGATTAAAAAATTGTGCTTGTTTTATCTGATTCACAATGTCGACACAGTTACAGCTGGACGATTCTGAAATATTTTTAGTGTTAATATTATTTATACCGAGTTATTAGTTAGTATTGGTAAAAAAGACACTGATATTTTTGTGTCTAATTATTTAGCCGATTTAGTTAGATTGTGTTAATTTGTTACGGATGGACACTGAGTAACATGTTGCATAGAATAAAATGTATTATCTCAAAGTAAGAGGTTTTTTGACTTATTATCATTTTATTATTATGTTATGCTAAGCATTCGTTTCGAATATATTTTTTAGTGTGGAATTTTTAACGGAAATTCAAGTTGTTATAAAGCTATTAATTAAAAAAGATATATTGTTCATATTTTTTTTATCGTGAACAAATTTAAACGCTATGTTTTTTATATATAATTTTTTAATATTTTTATTTGTAGATATAGATTCATGTCGTTGGTTCATTAAAAATATAAAAAAAAATAGTTTGCATATTTTATGTGACATGTAACAGTGTGTCCGCTCTAGTACTGCACAATGAGATCTTTACACAACGTGTACATTTTTATATAGTTTTAATTTGCATTTGTTTTCTCTTACACGTGATTTTATGATAATAATTTAAGTTGTAAATGGATTCCGTAATTATTGTTTTCAATGTAACTTCATTTGTTATTTTATATATCGGATCCGTAGACACATCGATATACATAGTATTTACATGTAAATATATTTTTGTAAAACGTTACATTTTTAATTAATTATAATGTTTTTGAAACTATACTGTTGTTTTTGTTAGTACCATAGATAGTGTTCCTAATTTAAAATTTAACCACAGCTAGTTCGCTAGGTTCTGCGTGCCATCCCAAGAGTTGTAGGTAATCGACCAAGACAAAAAAAAACATCTGATACGTTATTGCTAATATAACATTCTTGTACTTGGTTTCATATTGGTCTGTCTAACGGGAGAGCTAGTTGGAAGTCCTCAAATTTTACATCCAAAGTGACGTTCTTATGTACCAATTATCAGCTTCTTCGGCGAAACATAATATCGCAACCTACACTTCTAGAGAGCTCCCTGTAAACTTCTCAAAAGATATGTGAAGTTTATATATGCACTTGGCCGGCATGGTGGTCTGACCTGTATCTATCCAACACATCTAGCCCAGCAATGGGACAGTTATGGTTCACAATGATGAAATATTAAAGGGTAAATAGAAATAAAACAACCAAGTGACATTTAGTATATATTATTACACATTGGATTAGGATATGACATCAAGTGCGCGATCATCGCATACGCTACGCTTAAAAATACGTTACAATGCAATCATACAAAACTAATAATAATAATCGACAATACAAACCATTTAGAAAATAAATGCGGCGATTTCAAAAAACAGTTCCGATGCTTTTATTCTCATCTGTGATTTTGACGCCAGATGTCATGCCAGATGGCGGCACTGGACCATTTAAACAGCCAAAAGACTAGATGCCGAGGCAAGTATTACAACATGGAATTACAAAAACTAACTTTTTTTGTTATTCCATTCCATTTCTAATAATTTTTTTTGATTTTGTTTTCTTGATTGATGTAAAAAAAATAATACGCCGTTTAAATAATCCAGTGGTAAAGAGTTCCCGTTTGTCAAAATTATTATTAATGTTTTGAACTTGTCGTTCGGTGGAGTAACTAGATTTAGGTGTTTGAGAAACGGTTAGGAGAGAGACGACAAATCATTTGATGCAGATTTACGAGTACATTATCGTTACACACTGACCGCTTTAGAACTATACATTTAGTGATTTATTTTGAATAAATATAAGCCTATTTACTTCATGGCAATAACCGATGGCACATATACTCGTTTATAAAAACTTTCTTAAATACGGATATTATGAAATAAAAAAAAAACTGAAATATAGCATCATTATAATTATATACGTTATATTTTTTAATATGATTTAATGTGATCTAACTTCGGTCAATGTGTAAGTCAAAGTTGCATTTTCACACAATTAAATTGAAAGCAATGAAAGCAACGGAAAATAACACTTGTTTGGAAATATAATTGAAGCAAGATTATATTTTAACCTAATTATATTTGTGGTACTATGTCCACAGGTGAGATTTTACTTGATATCATTACACAAGAACTTTATAAGTTATAAATTCAACTATACACCTGCCTTACCTTCATTATAATAGTTATTACTTATACAAATATGCTTAGTATAATATAAAAATGCATATATGGAGGACCTTATCGTTAAAGACACCTATTATTTTCATAAATATAAAAAAATATATCATAAAAAGTAGAATTATATAAACTTTTTATATTTACGAAACTATCTTAAACAGCTGCCGCAACGACTCAATATACATATTATTGGCACATATATAATATGCTAGGCTTAATTTGTCCCCATCACTAGATTATAACTTGAATATTCAAGTTCCCACGCGACATTAACCAATGCATGTTATACATTTTATACACGCCTCTTAAACGCGCTTACTTATACACGATATGACTCTACATACGGAGTATGAGAGGACTTTCTCTGAATTATACACAAGCCTTACACAAAAATTATACGCACAGTCAGAATGTGCGTGATTATGCAACTGAAATTACATTAAGATATTTATTTCCAAACAAGTGTTACTTCTAAACACTACCAAGGTACTAACGACAAAAGCCAAATATTCCAAATTCGTTATTACCTAAACCTCTTTGGCAATTTTGAATACTTATTTAGCACCAACTTTGGCTAAATTAAGTTAATTTTGAAAGGATTTAAGAAGTGAGCCAAATTAAGGCGTCTGTCGGTATAATTCAAAACTGGATTGAATGGGTCGCTCCATTCCTCTATCTTAGTTTATGTTAAAAGAAATGGAGAGCCCATCCAAAATTTTCTTCTTAAGAAATCTTCGAACACCGACCGAGACGTACTTCAAAAAAATATAAGCGTAGAAAGAGATAGCTGCCGGCCTTGCCGCGCGAAGTAGTTTACAACTTGGAATTGAAATGATCATTCTTCTTTGAGTTACCATTAATTTGTTTTGTCAGTTTTTAAAACCATTTTATTGTGTCATCATCAAGTGGATTTTTAACGATATTTTTTTGCTGTCATAAAAACAAAAATATATGGAGTTATATATTGAAAACACGTTAATAGCCATTTCAATTCCACTTTGTGTAGTTTATTCAAAATAATATAATAACTTATTACTCATTCAATGAGATCGCATCAGTCTATTCCGTTATAAGAAATTTGATAACAGGAGGTATTTAGTGGTTTAAAGGGGAATAATAAAAATATGCTTTTATATATATCAAATATAATACATTTGAAAGCAGCGATGGATTTTAAAATGCTATCACTATAATAATATATATATAATATCTTCTCTACCACCCGCCAAGTTATACCAACGGCTTACAAGTTTTATTTTATTTAGTAATGAATATTTAGTTTGTAAAATTATTAAATGTTTTATTAATAAATAGTGTTTCAATGATTTTATGTTGAATTGTACATACTTTTTATTCAAATAAATAGTTTACTGATTCAATTAATTTTATCGCTGTCTTCCATTCGTATTATATTTTGATAATAATAGTAAAATAGATTCTTAGATTTAATTCAGATTCTGCACACCATATGGAGTCAATCTCTTTCTATATAATTATATAGAAATAAAATCTATAGCCGTCACAAGCCGTGAGCACAACTCTCATTGGTCGGATTGTTATTGCTCCCGCCGTCGCTTCACGTGATTGGTTCGTCGAGTGATCTTCGTCTATCGTGTGATTTCTGTATTCGCCGAAAATTATCATTACCTTTGTTCATCTGTGCCCAAGACTCGTGACGTTTACTGTAGTTACTGCACCCTTTTTATGTTCATCATCTTCACAATTGCAGATGTTTTTAATTGCAGTTGTCAGAAAAAAATATATAATTTGCTTATTATTAGATATATGTAGTGATGTTTTTATGATTAGTCAATCGTGGCCCGTAAGGCGTGCAGAACCTTCTTTTTAAATTAGTCACTAATTAAATAATTATTAATAATCAGGTACGAGTGAAGAATAAGTGATGTAGGTATTAAATAATAATTTTCAAAGATATATATTATGAAAGTGATATAAAAAATAAGAAATTCTTAATACATAATGGCAAGTCAAAATTGTCATTTATTAAAATAAAGTCATGTCAGTAAACAAATAAAAAAAATCGTGATTTAATTCGTCAATTAGAAAATAAATTAGTATTTTTCTTTCTTTTTAAACCACTAACACCTCGATAAGTAAATAAAATAATAATCATATAACCGCCAGTCGTTTTAAAACAACCGAGTCGATATTTAAAATATTCGATAGTAATAAAAAACCTAAATTAAAATTACAAAAACCGCTTAAAGGGTACACTAGAATAAGATAAAAACATGGCATCACAATCACAGATGTGTATAAAAACGGTAAAACTATCGTAAGGATCACATTTTTAATAATAAAATAATAATAACAATTTAAAATCACAGGCTTCAGACAGATCTGAGTGCTTAAAACTATTGGGAATTCAAAATGGCTGCCGGCGCCGCTAAAATGGCGCCCCGGAGCCGGAAGTGGCGCGGCACCGCGCCTCCAGCGGCGGGTCGCGGCGCTACGAGCCGTACGAACATTATATTTGTCGCTATCTATGGCACTCGACTCATTCACGCACACATTCAGACAAACCGACGATTCTAAATTAGTTTTCCTATCAAATGGAACACATCGTTTTCCGAGCGGCACTCGTAAATCGAATGCCATAGAGTAATCAGGCGTAATACTGAAGAGATAAAACTTATAATTAACAATAAATACACGTACTAAACTAAACAAAACGTGACTGCGCTCTACATAATGTAGTTGCCGTTCGCTCAACACATTACTGAGAAAACGTTCAAAATAATCAGTACTGAAAAAAAGCGGATAAAATAACGCCGCGTACAAAATAATGTGCGAATCACGCGCGTTCACTACAACACTAAATACACGACAAATCACCGCACGCCGGCCTACACTACAATACGATAAAGCGTGCGTAAATACGCACGGAAGCGTAAAAGTGACGCATGCAAGCGTAAAAATCGCGCACGGGCGCGTAACTAACGCACAAACGCGAATAAAAGCGCACCGACGCGTAATTTCACGCTCGCGTTGTGCGATCGGTTGCTCAAAGGTATTGAGCATCAATTTATTATATTTAGTCACGTCAATAATAGTACATGTGCCTACGAGTAATGTTACGCACAGTAGTGTAAGTTTTACGCTGTCGTGCGTCATATTTACGCACTCACGGCGTGCGGCTCGGGGGAGTACGATTAAATGCAAAGGGGACATCGAGAGTGCGGGTGGCGTGGACTCCGCTTTTTCACTGTACTGACGTGATTTTAATGGTTAAGGGCAATGTTTCTTGGGTTTCTTTAGATTCTCCTCTTCGATGCCGGACTTAGATACCTGGTGGAAGATGTGGAGGTCAGATATAATACAGCATGATATCGTTCTTTGAGCTGAGCACAGCAAGCAAATTATTAAGATTCTAATATTATTACTAGTTCTATATTTCTGGCTAAAATCGTTGTATACATGTTCGTATAAGGCTGGCCACGTCAGAGATGCTTTCGTTGTTTTTGATGTCCGTAGGCTAAACTAACCACTTACCAAAAGATAGCTCGTTTTTCATCTATTGAATACAAATAGAACCATTTTTTTGTACCCGTTTCGTAAAGGAAACATGTGAAAATATTTTTCTCATAAATAAGTTAAAATTATTTTTTATAAATATTAAAAGGCACAGCAAAAATACGAAGTACTGACCTCAGTGTACTTCTCCCCCTTGAGCGAGACGACCTTGTTGTCGCGGTACCGCACCAACTTCTTGGGCTCCATCTTGGGCGCCAGCGGACGGTGCTCCTTCTTCCCCGAGTTCTTGTCCACGTACGAATAGCTACCAACAAACGTCCACATTACTTCACTTGTCATTTGACAGATGGCGCTTAACAGTAACTAGACTTCACCTCGGTTGCCTAGCAACCTTTAACTGGAATATAACAATAACCTTTTTTCCTAGACACCTAATTTATAATCTGTAAGGTTATATACAATATCAAATTGTACTGCGAAAAAAAAGGTTTATATTATGACATCGGTTGCTAGGTCATATCGAGAAAGCAGTTGGTAATCGCTAGTAAGAAAAAAAAATCAGCGCTTCTGTGCGTATATCCTTTCCACCAAACTGCATTGGGGCAGCGTGGAGGCGTAGCTCTAGGCCCTTAAGAGAGACAGGTAATCAGTAGTGGGACATCAGTGGGTCGTAGCCACATTACAAAAGTTGAACGTTTGCGGTCAAGATGAAAAAAGAGTAATTGAATGAAATTGACCGTTCAATAATGCGGTACTTCAGAGTGATGTCGTCGATGAGGTTCTGGCGAGGGCTGGGCAGCACTGCCCCGGTCAACGCCTGGCCGTTATCGCGGCGATGGAGCAGCGTGGCCGCTGCCACGTCTATCTCACCATCAGCGATCGAGATGCAGTGCTTGATCTAAAAGTTAAATATAACAATATTATCTAGTTGTAAATCTATACTTATAATAAAACTGTAACGGGGTCAATTCTGTATATTGAGTATTTTTGATAATTTTAATGCAGGGAGTGAATGTTATCAAAATCAGACTAAAACATTTTATTTTTTATTTATTGTCTGCCTGTCTGTCTTTCTGTTTGTTCGAGCTTCACGCAAAAACCACTGGATAGTTTTATATGATACTCGGTAAAGTCGTTGTGTTACATAAAGTACTATAAGAGTGTATCCCTAACTATATTATGAATGCGCGAAATTGACTCTGTCTGTCTGTTACCTTGTCAAACTACTGAACCGATTTCCATGTAACTTGGTACAACGGAAGACTAGAACTTGAGGAAAAACAGGCAGTTTTTTTCACAAAAAAATACTTGAAAGGTTTGAAATAGGAGTTAAAGTTTGCTGAAATGTTGACTGTTGGGGGGTTGAGAAGAGAGGGTGGAACTCGCGGACGTAGCCGCAGAAAAAAGCTAGTATTATGTGTGAAGAACTTTCCTGTGTTGAGAGGAAGAAGAATAAAGAACAACGAATTGAATTGAATTTTCCAGTTTTTAAATAGATAATTATTCACATAACATACACCATGTCTGAACATATTAAAAAAAAAAAATACATATAAATGTATATATTTAATAAATAAATCTATAACATGGGCGTTGAGCAGGCTGCTACACACGAGTATATACTCAACTTATCAGCAAGGACAAGACAAATAACATATCACAAATTAATACTCAAGACCCGAGAACAAACATTCATCTGTCACATAAATCAGGGTACATGGTACACTGACCTCCATGAGGCAGGTGTTGGGGAACATCTCCCGCAGCACCTGCACCTGAGCCGTGTACTCCTCGCCCTCGTACACCACGTGCTCCATGTTCTGCTCCTCGTCTGACTCCGAGCTCGAGCTGCTGGAGTGTCATGGTACTGATTAGTGTGCGTCTTAACGTTTTAGTATGGCATTAACTATGAAAGCAGAATGTGCCCGTACAGGAAAAACAGTTGTCTGCAAATATACTAGCACAAACTTTACTAAAGATAATGATTAATGATACTAATATTATAAGTGCAAAGGTTTGTGAGGATAGATAGATTTTTGGTACGCCTTCAAGCAAAAAAGTACCGAACGGATCTGAATGAAATTTGACACAAAAATAGATTACGGTATACAATAACACAGTAATTTTTTATCAACCACCACTAAATCATTATATGTTTTAATAGAAAAAAAACGAAAATATCAAGAGATTTCAAATTCCCGCTAAAACGCTCCAAACTGTCACGTGACTATGATTACGTCATAAGCCAGTAATCAATCTCGCTTCCTGTCAAACTTAGTTGATCTTGGTTCAATTTATATCATAAGGTACTCTTCGTACATATGTCAAATAACTCGGCTACCGGCCAGTGAAGTCATTGTGCCCTTGTTGGTGTCTGCAGTCAAGTTACTGTTAGTAGGCAATAAATAACACAATCAAAAATTATTCAATTTAATTAAAATAATTTATTTATTAAAAATATTTAAAAACACAAGCTTTAATTATAGATCCATAGTACAAAGCAACACAATTTCATTACGGTATTGGTAACCATTGAGGAGTTCCCTTGTCTGGAGCCAATCCTGCACGTAGTATCAGGTCATGCCTGTCATAAAAAATACAATTCTCAGGATGAAAACTTTATGCAAAATTTTCACTTTGTAGTTTAAGAGGAAGTAGGTCTAATTAAGCTTGCAAGATTTGACCCGTAACAAACAAATATACTAACATACAAACATACACTGCAAGTAAAATAATAGAAAAGGTTGTAAATAATTAATAATTAAATAAATAGGTTTACGCCATACACGTTTAAAAAAGACTTTATTTTAGAAACATTGAAAACATTTTAATTTCGATTAATAATATTATGAATATCTTCAGCCATTTAAAGACCATATTTTATAGTCATCAGTAAATAGCTGATCTATTGTCATTTATGAATACACAAAGAGAAATTTACAAACAGAACCCTTTTATAAAGTGAGTTAATAATGAACTTACTGATTGCGGCCATTCTTGGCGTTGGGGGGCGGCAGCATGTCTCGCAGGGAGGGCATCACCGCGTCAAACGTGTCGGCCGACGACTCATCTGCGAACGTCAAAATGTTTAATTTGATATTTCAACATTTATTTGGTCTTAGGAACCAAAAGCTCGCTTAAAAGTCAAGAAGTCAATTAATTAATAGAATTAAATAAGTAAGTATTTTTTTACGTTAATAGCCGAAAAATAAGCAGATAAATCAAGTGCAGAACCTTACTAGCTCTGGTTCTCATGATGTCACTTACATGTAAGTACATGAATATTTTTAACTAATTGATAATAATAATGATGTTTAAAATCATTTTGATGCAATGAAGTCATTTTTTAACATGATTTTTATTGGACCCTTTTCTCTTAACTACATATAACTATAAAAAATTACAATAGTTCTAATCATCACACAATCCTAACCGTCGTACATTCAAAATCATCATTGCTTAATTTTACGATAGAGAATAACAAAATTTTAGTTTGGCTTTTTAAATAAAAAAAGATAAGTCTTATGTAATTACCTTGCTTACCGTCTTTCTGCTCGCGCTGCTGACGAACCAGATCAGCCTCGACCTCCAGCACCCAGGTACAGATCTGTCCCTCATCGATGGTGCTGAAGTCGGGCACATAAGCACCCATCATCTCTATGAACGCTGGAACAAGAAATGAAATTAATAATTTTTTATTCCAAGTCAGTTGTTTGACCACCGCCGCCTATGGACATTAGCAATACCAGCCTGAGGTGCCACTAAGACTTTGCAGGGAGGAAGGGAATGATAGACCTGCACGCGCGTGAAGACAAACAAAGAAGGGTAGAAGTACCTACGAGTACATCACTGAAGCATTAAGGATCAATAATGACACTATTAGACCCAGGACACACCAAACATATACGCACGGGTGACAGACGAAGAATGAGAAGGAGGAAGATTAAAGGACGGGGAAAGAGAAGTTGTCAAGTCACCAGCCAGAACACGAGTTGAAAGACAGCTTTCAAGCAACAGCAGCAACAATAACACAATTAACGACGTCATAACATCTAGTAGCTTCTGAAGAGTTCAGCCAAGAAAGGCCATTAAAGTAGGCCATTATTAGACCCTACATTAAAAAATTCATATCGTACCCTAAATCACAGCAACTGGACCGCACACTCTGGTATCTAATATAAGGAGGACGGGATCAGCTGAATTCACATAAACAAATCCCTAATTCGAAGTCTTGAAAGAAGCGACAAGAAATTCAAGAAGTTTTTTCACTGTCAGATATTGCGACGTAAGTAGATAAACGAACGTGACAGCCAAGAAGCTCTTGAGCAGTTTTGTGTTAAACCATGAGTTTCAAGGTTATAATTTCAAAGATAGCGGAGTATTCTGCGACCCTGAGCTGCTGACGTCTCCACTCATCAGGTGGGTGCTTGAACCAATTAAAACTATCCCCGCCCACAAACCGGCGGTTCCTGCTGCGTTCAATATCGATTGGTTTTTATTTTTGTTCAATCTTTTTTTATCAAGTGAACACTTCGTCAGGCACGTTGGACATCTTTCTAACTTTAGTTCATTTCTTATTTATATAATTATTAAACGTCTAATGCACCAGTGGTGTATTGACCGACCTACGCTCAAAATAGGAGCTAATTAAAATCAGCGGTTGAGGCCGTCACAAGTTACGCTGAGTCGGCACCTTTTTCTTCTTTTTTCACCATTATGCTGACCTTGTCTAATTAGTTTTGTTTAATAATTGTATTTAATTGTATAAAACTGAAAAAAAAAATGTATTTTATTCTACTCTATTGACTTCTAAATTCAACTCATCGAGTATTGAATTGATAAAGGTACTCACTGAATCTGTAATGGTTGGATTCAAACTATTGGTCGGTTCAGTCTCTCCGTTAATTTGAGAGGTATTTCTTTAATTCTTGGACTTGATATATAGACACGGGCATGTCGACCGGGGTATTAGAGGCAGTTGCTTCCTCTGGATTTTTACAGAGTAATTTATTTTCTGTTTCACACTCGGTGCAGAAAAACATTAGAGCATAATGTAGAAAAAATAGTACGCCCCCTGGGATCCTGAAGGCCTTGGAGCTGACTGGACGCCCATATACATAAATGGAAAAATTCAACTTTACTTTAACATCTACATTAACAGAGTAACTTTAAAACCATCACAGATTACATGGACAGAATTATAGACCTAGATCCGAGTTCGCCGAAGTTTGCAGCACAAAACGGTCTATAAAAAAATTCGCCATTTGAAGTTGCAGAGCCCCCGACCGGCCCACACTTCGTACTTCACGCTCCAAGTTAACTCGGTCAATCTTACGAGTGACACAATAATCTGGAGTCTGTTTTGTCAATATCTACGTATAATTTTAGAATCACATTGTACAAATTGCATGATAGCATGTTTCTCGAGGTACCGTGGACACTGTTGCCCTGCTATCCCTGTTAGCTACCACAACCGACGGTTTTTTGTTAGAGAAAAAGTTAAAAGTCTCGTTCAAATTAAGCTACGAAAATTTTTTTCATAGTAATGTGGACAACATGTACCGGCAAACCCACACTACAATGCCTTGAGCGAAATATCTGACTGATTTATCATAATCCTTACTAATATTTTAGAATGATATTAAACCTTTCTGTTTGTCGAATATAAATCCAAAACTTTATACATAATACGCTCCATTAATAAAATATATGTTACAGCGTTTTTGAAATTTCGACTTATCGAAATTTGACATAATATTTATTGTTTGTTTTGTTTAAATAGGATCACAATTAATTTCAGTACTATCAACGATAAACTTTTTTTTAAATTGAATTACGTTTGAATTACCACCTCAGACAGGATCATTAGTATTGATAAATAGGGAAGGGCCATTAATTATTACTAAATAAACCGCATAAAGCTTTCAACATACAGACCGCCTTTTTACCATTTTAATATTAATTGTATGGTTCAATTAAAGGCATCTGTACACAAAATCAATAACGATAGGGCCGTGTGATCCAGCTCCGCCCAGGCGGTCTAGAATGTTCTATATCCTGGGGTTACATCAGGTCGCGCATGCGCCGCGCCACCAGCTGTATTGATTGGACTCGAGCTGTTGCATCCAGAACTATCTGTTTATATTAATTATGAGACAAATTCGTCACTGCTCGTTCAGTTGTGTCGAAATAGCACAAATATAAATTTGAATTCAACATAACATTAATTAAATACAATTTTTTTCTTGTTATTTTTGCACTAATTTTTATGGATAGCGGACAAAAGAGTAGATGAGCTATTGTACGCAAATAATAAGTGGTTATGTTTTAGGAACACCACTAAATA
>DWJZ01006726.1:0-12754 GCA_018249125.1 Asbolis capucinus
CCCCGTATTATTCATCCATGTAATTCAATACACGTTACATCTTCATCCAAATCGTTAATGCTATGTCAGAGAATGTAAAAAACTTCCGACACTGATTGGCCACTAAACCCTCCGCCAATTTGCATTGGAGCAGCCTGTCAGTGCCAAACGAGGAGTATTATAAAATAAAGATCAATGGACACTATTGAGCACTGCTAAAACAATGAAGCCATCTTAATTTAGTAGCGACATCTGTTTTACCTTACCAAAAATATTACGTTAGTGCGACATCTACTAATACAAATAAGCACTGGCTGCTACTGTGATGAATTCCTCTTCTATTTAGTTAAAAATCGAATTCAAAGATGGCAGCACTCACCTGCTATCTTATTAATATTATAAATGCAAAAGTTTTTATGTTTGTTACTCCTTCACGCAAAAAGTGTCAAACAGATTTTCATGAAATTTGGCACACACATAGAGGATAACTTGGATTAACATATAGTTTTTACCCCGGATAGATTATTGTATTTGTATTGTAAATTTTTGACTGGCTTCCTTAGACGAAATAAATAGTTTTCATTTCCATTTAACACGGTTCATATAACTTAGCAAACTATCTGTACTTGTTACCAATCCACGCTTGCCCAGCATAGTGGACAATGGCTCTCAATGTGCATGGAGCCCCCAGCCCACACTTGCTACGGTGAAGTATAAAATGGTGAAGGGACTGACACTAGTGAGAATTCTCCATATAGTTCTCAAAGCTGCGTGAAGTCAATCAATCTGCACTTCATTTAGTAGGATACTATAATAGAAAAAGCACGGTATTAACTTAACTAACTA
Source organism: Asbolis capucinus (assembly GCA_018249125.1). Lineage (NCBI taxonomy): Eukaryota > Metazoa > Arthropoda > Insecta > Lepidoptera > Hesperiidae > Asbolis > Asbolis capucinus. The sequence goes on from DWJZ01006726.1 coordinate 826, forward strand.
CTAAACTAACATTATTAAGAACACTAGATCTAGTGCTGAAAGCCCTAAAGTGGCACGAGCCGCGCAATTGTGGTTAGGAAAGGCCTAACCGCCTAAGTGCGGTTTGACCTTTACGGGATAAAATTCAATGTTATATGTATTTTAATAATTTAGCCTGCAATCCCAGAGGACACTATTTTATTTTAAAGACATCACGGGACCCTACGGTCAGTAACGTAAGTATGAAGTGGCAAGACTTGCAGAATTCAACGGGCCCCTAGCCTGACGAGGCCCCGACCCTAGAGCCTGTGAGTTTAAAAGTGACCTAACAAAATTTGGTAAAAAGAACAAATTTATCAAATAATTATAAAGATGATATACAAATAATATCTTGTTAACACATTGAACTATTATTTTACTATAAACACATATTTATAATGTGATAATGTTCATGTTAATTAGATGTTTAACTAAACTGGACATATTCCTGCTGAGAAAGCGGCTCAGAGATTTATAAAAATTAAATAAGAATGTGACGATTTTTCTTGGGGCACCATTCAATAAAGTTGCCATAGTCTGTTCTTTTCACACAGACCGGCGTGGATGTACGCCGGGAGCCAGTCGGAGCCGCCCTAGTCGTTAAACACACACCGGCTAGAAGAGTTATATTAACGCGAATCCGCTTCGAACCCTTAGCAGCCCTTATGTGTCACTAGTTTATCGATTTGAAAAAAGAAAGATTTGAATAAAAGAAGAATATAACGATCTCAGTCGCATATAACAAACCATAGATTTCTCTTTTCTGTAACTAGAAACTGCCAGAACAAATTACCAGATAAAAGTAGTTATTATGACCTAACTGTAACAATTAGACATGGTATCGCGGATTTATTTGTACATATTGATGTCCTCTATAACTCACTCAGCTTTATTGTCAATTATTTCAACAGCGTACGTACTATAAGGATTTTTAAGTATTTCTTTCGACAGTTTTGTTACATTATGAAAGTTTTCATACGGACTAACGTTTTTGAAAATATATTTTAGCCTATGTCCATCACGGATAATGTAGAATGCTAATGGTAAAAAATTCTTAAAATCGGCTCAATAGTCTTGGGGCCTATTCGCCTCAAAAAAACAATCAAATCTTTCCTCTCTATAATATCAGGATAGATAAACAGGTATGCGACATAATATAATACTTACCTATTTCAATAATCTCTATTATCGTATGGAAAGGAATATTCTCAAGGGCTCATACACCGGGGCCGGAGTCTGTGCTTTGTAAAAAATCTATACAAAGTTGACAAGGTAGTATTGTACAAATCCCAGTTTGCATTTGCACCGAGCATAGAAGCGCTCATAACCCGATGTCTTGCGTCAAACATCAGAACAAACCGAATTAAGCAACAGTGAACGCAGTCACAAGGATGAATAAGGGGACCGCTAGTAGCCCAGTTGTCATCAGATAGCAGTCAAGCTATGTTGCAGGCTTTCGACCGGCATAAAACCATTCGAGCTTAGAGTCACTAACCCCTTCTCCAAGTCGCACTGGAACAGCGTGATGTTTAAGGCCTCTTGACGATGTCAGAAGGGGAGATTCGTGTTCAATAATAAGCCCATGATAAGCGTAAGCCCAGAAGAAAGGTTCACGGTAAAAATAAGTTAAAAAAAACAATTTGTTATAGTGCTTATAATTAAACAAATTCACATAGATATTAGGTGTTCCTATCTATGCGTCACGTTGTAACGTTGCACGTACATGTAATAAAATATATTTATATTTTATGTAATAAAATATTATCTTACAAACTAAAACTAATATTATTATAAAAATTTAACTTAACCTACTTAAGCCTAAAATATACAACAAAGAAGTAATTAATTAAACAAAAAAGAACCATTTTAATTAAACATGCGCGCGCCGGATTGCGCATGAGCTGCGTCATGCCATAGAGAAATGTAGAATGTTCTAGGCCGGCCAGTGTTAGTAGGGTTGCCTACTGTTTTAACAGTAATTTAACTGTTTTTGTTATGACATCCCCGTTTTCTGTTTTAATTCGTGTTCCTACTGTTTTTGTTGATGTATCCAAATTTGGAATTGGGTTAAAAATAATCAATTCCAAATCGCAATATGTCACAACAAACATTAAACCGAAATAACGTTTCGGAAAAAATAAAAAGTTTTTATACGAATACGGTCACATCCTTTTTTAAAACTGGTAGCCCTAATTTTATCATTACCGAGCTCGTTGCGGCATAGGGGATTCCCCGTCTACTTTACTGATGCAATGCTCTTCACATATTTACTTAGCATTTGTTAAATTCGTAATTTCATAAGGAGAACAAGGATAGAAGTGCTTTTCGGTCAAATTTCGCAGTATCTTTTATGTTACCTTATTTAGTTAGAAAAAAAGATTAAAGATAAGTTATACAGATTCTGTTAAAACCTCTCTTAAGAAGGAAAGTTTTAAATAATTATAAAAAAACGCCGGGCCTGGTTCAATCATATACCTACTTTAGATTCCTTAAATAAAGGCACTTTGCGGTAAGTCTAAAAGTAGTTGTGTCACCATATATCAATTCTATTAATGTTTCGATGATTTGAAATTATAATTTCGCTCTTTTCTACTGATTTTTAATATTCCATCTGCTGTTTTTTGCTTTCTTGGGGTTGGCAACACTGAAGCCGGCCGGTACGTAACGCCGTGACCAGTGCCGTTCAAAAGCTCGCCATAATATAATATAAAATCGCATCGCCATCGGCATAATATAAAAAAAGTGTATGTGCACGTATTGCGTATTAAGAATTATTATCATACGTTTTATGACACAGACGACTCCAATTTGGGGTTGCACAACTACAGTAGTTTCCACGGCTACAGTAGTTTCCACGGCTTCAGTAATTTCCACGGCTACAGTAGTTTCCACGGCTATAGTAGTTCCCACGGCTACAGTAGTTTCCACGGCTAAAGTAGTTTCCACGGCTACAGTAGTTTCCACGGCTATAGTAGTTCCCACGGCTACAGTAGTTTCCACGGCTGTCTTCAGGTAAGCGTCATTCCACGGTTGCCTGTTTGTACACCACAACCTGGGGGACTCCACCGGCACTCGACAGTGAAGGAAGAAATGCGCCTGTCCGTTCTCGCATACAACCGGCTGGCGGACGGGACCTGACTGCGGAATGGGCCAGACCGGCCATAAAACCCACGTGCCCCGAAATACTACAAATAAACCATCTGATCTTACACGGTGGTATTATTTTAATGAACCCTCTGCCGGAGCTTGAAGACGTACATTTTCATAAAGACTTAATTCTGCTTCATTGACAATGTCAAAGACGCGTCTTTTGATTTGTGCTTGTACATCTTTTGGAAATGTTTCCACTGTATCCGACATGGACATAAAAAAATTACGCAATGAATTGTCGCCCTTTCTTTTTCCTTCTAGAAATTCTTGAAATATTGCAGCAACCTCTTTGACTGTGTTTGTTCTGTTGTTCGAGTTTGCGCTTAGAAAAGATTCTGCTTCATAATTAATAAATGGTGTCGATGTTAGCGGTACCGGTGTGCCAGGTTGTGAATCATCTGATACCAATGTTATGTAAGATTTTTGGTTTCGTTTACGTATAAATGGTACAATAAAAGAAAGTTCTTTTTCAAATTTTATCATTTTCATCTTAGTCGAACCATCGTCACTCTTCTCTTGCCGATTGCTTAAAGCTTTCCTGAAATTATCTCGTATCTTCTTCCAACGCTCCTTGCACTGCTTACCTGGAAAGAATACCTGATTATGAATAGTACAATGTATTTACAATTTAACAATATCAAAATATTGTTGCAGATTTGTCCACGCTAATAAATTAGTATAAATAGAATGGGAGACGGAGTACTGAAAACTGTTAATGGTTATTATCTCTCCAGCACCTCTAGACAAATATCTTTTTTGTTTTCGTTCACGCCAAACGCTAATTCACAAATGTATGGGACAATGTTTATTCCGGAAGAACAGACGCCATGTTTTTCTGAATAAATGTCAGTCCCATACATTGGACCTGTCGTAATTTTAATGTCTTCCTGCCATCTTTTTCATGAATCTAATTAAATTATGTGACAAGTGTACACAGGACTCTCACTAGATGGCAGTACTTGTACATTGTAGTATAGTGCATTAAGGACAGTAACAGCCAACTGACAATTGTCGAAAACTCAGGCAAAAAAACAAAATGGAGAGGTATTTCCTTAATTACTAGTGATGTTTTATCCAATGTTTATATCTAATTGAACTAGTTAGTACCTACCTAGTTAGTACATGAAATAGCAATGCTTTTTGTGATTAGGGTAACAAATGTGAGACAGTGCTTCAAAACGTATTTGCATAGAAAATACGCAATAGGGCTCTTTTTCCTATATGTTTAAGTACTATTCATAGATACTCTGACATCGCACGATCGTAGCCGCGTGCGGAATTACTGTTTTTTTTTCGAAATCTCCTTTGGGCGCCCACACAAAAAAACCTTGACTTTAATTATAAATAAGTAAATGACGATTTCACAGTATTTAAAATTTATATTTATATGCTGTTACCAAATAAGTGATATATTATAATGAAAAGTAAAAAAATATATTTCTTTACTCACCGCTTATTTTGAGCTGTTTGCTAATTTCCTCCCAGGCATGATCTTTCATTTCCCGATTGCTATACGATGGTTTGCTTAAGTCATATAAACACTCATATTTTGAGACAAGCAATATTAATTTTTCGTCGATTGAGCTTCGATACATAATAAAGATTTTGTTTAACACACTTGTTACGTCCAAACGGTTGTATCAAAATGGCGGCTGTAGACGGCGCGAGCGAGGGGACGCGGTCGGCGCCGGTCGGCTATGGGAGTGAAAGAGCACGCAAACGGATTCGTTCGGCTGCGAGAGCGCGAAAGAAAACGTCATAGTCAGCCGGTAATACTGTCTGTGGACATTTTGCTGAGCTAGGATGAACCCTATTTCAATCCAAGAAAACTCTGTTTTGAACGGGATATAAATGGACACGACATTATAGGCCAAACCGCACTTAAGGTCAAACCGCACTTAGGGGGAGCAGCTCATAGCTACAGCGGAGCGCTGCACTATGAGAACAAACAGCAGACCCGTCTCAAAAATTTACTTCATGATTTTGAATATTTATACTATAAAATAATTAAACATTGGTAACAATAGTGTTTATGTATATTAAAGTAAAATTAGAACAATTACCATAGTATTTAGTCCGTTACTATACTACGTATGATTCGAATAAATATATCTATCCCACTATTCGACTAATATTATGTATGTGAAAGTATATGAAGATGTTGTTTTTTTTTACTATATCCCACCTGATGGTAAGTGGTGATGTATTCAGAGATTACAAAGCGCGTTAACTTAGAAGAAGCCCTTTCACTCTTGTCTTGAAGACACCTACATTACATTTAAGCGGAAACATATACGCTGGCAACTTACTCCAATCCTTGGCGGTACGCGATACAAAGGACGATGCGAAGCGAGCCGTACGCATCGGAGGGATATCCACGGTATAAGGATGGATACCCGAGGTGCGTCAAGTCGTACGATGGTAGAAAGTGACAGGGAATAAAGTCATGTTATTCTTGTGCACACTCTCCAAAATTCACATATGTACATTTGAAATTTCTTTTTTAGTTTTCGGTATTTATTTTAATGGTGTTACATGTTACAAGTAAGTTTAAAGGTTAGAGCTTATAAAACAATCATAAAAAAAAATCATAGGATTTTACTATATTAGTAATTTTTTTCTCAGGTCAGACAATTGTGAAATGTCTGAAATGAAAATAAGTGAACATATCTTTCTCTCGATTATAGACTAGTTATTTACTGAATTTAATGATGTGAACAAACACATGTAATATAGGTTTTTTGACTATTTTGATAATTCTTTTGTTTATTAAACTGTACTAATAAAAAACCTACTTTATTTTATGTAATTCGTAAAGTGTAAGATATTTCCTTTTCAATTAAATACACTACATATGCCTTACGTACATATACAAATTTTATGCGTCACGTAGTATATCTAGTAAAAATGTAGCATCATCGCAATTTAGTAAATTCATTTTTAAGACGATAATGTACATAGATTTGGTATCATAGTGCGGCGTGGCCTTTTATAACCGCACTTGCCCGGCTCGACGGCGCGGCGAAGCGAAGCGGCCTGGAGCAGCGGTTTTTTTCATTTGCGATACGGACGTCGCGGCGCTAGTAGGCGATAGGTTCCGGAGTATTATTTGAGTCTTTTAATGATCAGTAAAAGTTTAGAAGAGCACATTCAGGATGCATTAGGTATTATTTTAAAAACGACTTATATTATCTTGTTCGTGTAGTTTTAGTTTTTTTTTGTTCCAAAGGTTGCTCGCTCCGCTCCGCCGCCGCGTAAGGGTCCGTTCACCTAGACAAGCTCTAAGAGGAAAGCAGATTTTTATCACGTTCGAAACAGAGCTTTGAGTAATAGCATTAAGGTTTATTTTTGTATGAGCACTTCTTTTGACACTATAAATGCTTGAACGCGCTTCGCGGGAAATAATAAGAGGAGCCGACCGGCTCTGATTGCCGGTCCGGCCAATTCCAAGCGTATACGATCCGGTCTGTGTGAAATGAAAAATGCGAGCCGATGCTCTCCGAGCTGGTTTGTATGAACGGACCCTAAGGCTGCTTTAGCAAGCGGAGCGGAGTGACGCGTAACGGCGCGGTGGAGTTGTCTCGAAAGTATCTTTGGCGCGCCGCTCCGCCGACGCGTCGTCATGGTGCGGTTACGGTCATTCAATTTATGAGAAAGAATCAATTGTAGCACAGCCTCCACTGTGAAGCTACGTGCCGCTAGCACAAGTGCGCTTTCACCTTTATTCTTATTGCTGACAGGCCGGTTGGTCTAGCGGTTAGTGAACCTGACTGCTACACCGAAGTTTGTAGATCGATTCCCACCCAGGTCAAACTTTTTTGTGATGAGCAGAAATTATGGTGTCTCTGGGTGTAAATATCTATGTAAGTATGTATTTAGAAATATATACGTATGTTTATCAGTTGCCTGATCACCGTAGTACAAGCTAACACTTAGTTTGGGGTCAGATGACCGTGAGTGTAATGTCCCGAGATATTTATTATTATTGCAAACATAAGTATGACAGTACCTTATTTTAATGTTACAAAACTCATTTTAAGGCGGCATTAAAAGGAACTCTACTTCCCGAGTTGGTTTATATGAAGGGAGATTAAGAAGTGATGAACTGGTTGGCGTAAAGTAGGGACATCATTAAAACACACGAGGTTATTAATGATGACAACTGACCTCAGACATATCAAAATTATACTAGATCGGAAACACGCTGGTATATTCCAATCCTCCGCGGTACGCCGAATAAAAGACGAGGCAAAGCGTGTCATATGCTCCAAGCGTGTCATATGCCCCAAGCGTGTCAAATGCCCCAAGCGTGTCATATGCCCCAAGTGTGTCATATGCCCCAAACGTGTCATTGCCCCAAGCGTGTCATATGCCCCAAGCGTGTCATATGCCCCAAGCGTGTCATATGCCCCAAGCGTGTCTTATGCCCCAAGCGTGTCATATGTACGGAGTAACCACAGTGTAAGGATGTATATTCGGAGTGCGTCGGGTCGTTCGATAGTAGAAGGGAATAGGTTAGTTATCTATTTTAATTAATACTTATATCTGTTGCAACTTCGATACGGAATAAATGTAAACACATCATATAAATTCCTTTATAGGGTTTTCATCAACTTACATAAATGAGGCTTTTTCCACTGAACTACTCATTATAATTCTGAAAATTTGTTATTAAACCAGTATTGATTAAAGAACAAGAACAAGTCACACCAATCAAATAAAAAAATTACGACATACACCATCACTCTCAAATTCATACTCTGACACCCTTAATTTCATGAAGGAGTTAACAACCTTTCAACCAATTGGAGTATATTGTTTTATACTTTTATAATTTACTGATTTTCGTTTTATTACACTTTATGCAATTGTCATCAAGCATATAACGTGATTGACAAATAAACAAATTAAAAATGTAATGTTAGAAAAGACTTAACAACTGATAAAAACATAAAGTTTAATTTTTCTGTTTGTTTGTTTGCTAGGCAACGGTTTGTTATTAAACATTTCAGATCGAATTTACACCAAGTATAGGTATACCTACTAGTTACCTTACTTTGAAGTTAAATCCTATTTTCGACAAGTCTGAATTAATTTCGTTCTCAATAAGAACGTCATTTTCCGAAGAAATGTTATGCAGTAGGTACACGGGTATTCCCACCGCACACATACATACATATTCAATCAGTATGAACAATGAAAAGAATTTATATTGGAGGGAATGACTCGACAATATTTGGTACACGTGCCAACCCTTATGACCTTGGACAACAAAGAAACATGCCAGTCATCAGAGGTTACTATTTTTGGGTTACGCTTTTGTACAGAAGCTTTTATGAAGTGACTTTAACTTTAACGTAAATCCATGTTTCCAACTTTCATGTCGAAAAGGATCGTTGGATTGACTTGTTTTCTATGTGGATATAGTTCATGGTTTGGAGTGATACAGGTTATTTTTATGAACATTGGCACCATGCGAGTGAAGCCGCGAGCGGATCCTAGTATAGTAGTAGTTAAATAAAATATAGTTAGTTCGAGGTAAATACTTGGCTCGAGTCGGTTATAAATAATCAGCACTAAGCTACAGCGCGCGCCGTCGGAAAGCCGATAGTTGAACGCTAATAGCAAAGTTTCTGGAGCGTTTCCGTGCCTTACAGATAAGTACAGGAGTCGATCACAGTTATCGAAACAAGGAAGGAGGCGGCCTTGAGCCGCTTAAAACTTATATTTCCGACCACTAACCTTTTGTCATTTCTTTACATTATACACGAGAGAAACTCCGTTTGTATATAATTCTGGAATAAAGAGTATATATAATGTATTGTATTATTATGTAGGAAGTCATAAAAGACCTAAAAATAGTACAAAATCTACTAAAAGCGAAAGCATTAAGGTCAATGCTCAATCGATACAGAATTTGCGACATTTCGCGGACTTCAATCCACTTTGCTGATAACTCGCAGTTTATTGTTATGATCCCTTCAAACGCGGGCTTGGTTTCTGTAGTCGTATGTGTATCTAGTTTTTTGTTTGATAAGCATTAATGGACGACTTCCTAAATATATTTAATCTTGGGTCCGTTACAACGTACTGATCTGAGGAGACCTTTTTGGTTTTTATGAGAGGATATATTTCTGAAGCTACTGGATGGGTTATGTGAGTACTCGATGGGTTAGTTGTACCCCTCATCAATCTCCCCGCGCATGTGGAGAGGTTTCAGAATCTCTGAGAACGCACCTCTCCCTCCCTGCAGACCTGTAGGTCCTGTTTAACTGAGAAAGCCTAGATAGTATTTCACTACACTAAGTGGGGTTTGTAATCGGAAGTTTCTATGTCCGGAGGCTCCCAACAAAGCTTATCGAATTCCATCTGATAACAACTGTGACCAACTCCTACATGTAGCACTATAGCACGGGAACGCTAAAGAAATTTTGCTATTAGCATTCACTTTTTGACCGCGCACGTTCATTTCTTAATTCTTCCATTGCTTATAATCGAACGCACAAATGATGCGCACGATATCTGATTTCATACTAATTTTGTTTGTGAAATTAAAATGCAGTGTGCGTTTGTCCGAGTGTAACTGTTGCAGTCAGGTTGACTTGTCATTGAGTGCAATGACATTAAAATACTTCTATGTTAAAGTTAAATATCAAAATACAACTATGTTAATGTTAAAATCACTTTAGTTTCGGTTCTGCAATGCGTCTATGGGTTATACAGACTTTCCAAAAGTGTTTGTAAAAACCAACATCGAAAAAATTAAATGTAAAATTTGGTCTTTATCAAATTTTGTGTACAAAAGCGTAACTCCAGGTTAATAATTTCTGATGACGGTCATATTTCTTTGTTGTCCAAGGTCATAAGGGTTGGCATGTGAGACCAAAAATTATAAATATTTTTTTCATTGATCACGTTGATTGAAATTGTATGTTTGTGTGGTGAGAATACCCGTAAAATATCTTCGGAAAGTGATGTTATTGTAGGAGAAACGTGAGGATATTGGGAGCGACATCAATCCGACAACCACCAGGCCCATTGGAGCAGCGTGGTGGGTTACTCTGCAGGCCTCCTCAGTATGAAAAAGGTCAGAGCCATAGTGGGCTTTCAGGGGATGGAGCTGACACCTGAAACACACAAATATTTGTCTAGCACATGAATATCTCCTCCGTCGGGAGTCGAACATGAAAGTTCTTACAGATACACACTACCGATACCAATAACTAGGTTATAGAGCTGTGACGTAGTTTTTTATTGCTGTACCAGCGACTTTTTCCCTGTGGAATTAAGTAAGAAAGTTATTGTTCAGTTCGCAGATTTTATGATAACTTATATAAGTTATCTACTCTCTAGAATATTCTAGTGTTCTAAATTATAAGTAGCCTATGTTACTCTGTATGAAATCAGCTATCTGCCCGTGAAAATTCCGTGAAAATAGGTCCAACCATTCCAGAGACTAGCCGAAAACAGACAGACAGAAAAAAATGTAAAAAATGTGATTTTGGTACATGTACCGTGAATACATACAAGACAGAAAGAAAAAAGAAGAAACAAACTTCCTTTCACGAAACCCTGTCACCAAGCAACTTTTATCACCTCTTACGACACCCTGGTCTGCCAGCATGGGATTGGGATTTAATATTTCAGGTCGCCAGTACCGCAAAATATACATTTCTTACCAATGTTATCAAAATAAGAAACAGTTTTAACCGAATCCAATTCCGGTATCCCATATAAATTAAACCTTATTAGCAATTAAGTTAAAATTATTATTTTAAAACCGTTACGCAAGCAGATTAGGACACTTTTAGGTACAGGATGGGAAGGTGTCCCTTATAAAATAACGGTTATTTCCCTCTTAATGCGATACAATTTCCGCTTAAGTTCTGACGACTTCCGCTGATATCAGAAGCATTAGTGCGAAAAATATCGCTAAATGTAGCAATGATTTAGCGTTCCTGTTCTGCCTCCTGTGCTAGTATTAATATTATCCATTAAAGTTAATTTTCATTAAGGATAATGTTTAGCACGGGTCGGAAACCTTTTACGAGGGCCACAAATGTTATTAGGACCAATAGGTGCGGACCATATTTCACTTCGGGACGATCACAGGCTTCTGACGTCACACACGGTCCATTGAGATCAGTAGGTTGATGACAATACATGTTTTTTTATTTATTTATAGATACCACGAAGCCTCTATCGTTACAGAACATTTCAATTCGACAGAGTAGTCAAAAATACAAATAATTAGTACGTGTCAAATTAATTAAGCACGATATAATGTAAAAAATTAAAAAAAGTGTTAATTAATGCTATGCCTAAATAAAAAACCGACGAATCAGGAATCTTGCGTGAATTCGAACGAAACAAAGATTCACGCTGACGAGAGCTTGTACTCGGATTTGCATTTGACTGATTTTCGGTTTGGTTGTGATATTGCACGAAGGAAATTTCTTTACTTCTTTCCTTCTTAGGTAGATATGTGTGTTGATACATTGACAGATACGTTGATGGGATTTCGAAATACAGTTTTTTTGTTACCAACGTCCGCAGTTTCTGGTGGTGGTATACATGTTGTAACAGGTTGTCGTTTCTATATGTCAGTGCTGCCAGCAGTCACACAGCGGGCGCATCGGTCTGATAATATTTATTTTCAGCATTTTTCGTTTCTATGATAAACACTATACATACTTCATAAATTTAACTCGGTAAGGCTTAAAAACCTAAATACATTAGGTGTAAACAAGGTTCATTAAAA
>DWJZ01006727.1:0-12753 GCA_018249125.1 Asbolis capucinus
TATGAAATGAATAAGTGAACTGTTCCAGCACAATAATATTACTATATCGGTCTCGGGCCATAAAGTTTGACGTAAATATAACCAATCCATTGTTATCGTTGTGATCAGTTGCCGTCAGTAGAAAACGAGCCGCTGTCCAGTAAGGTGGTTCCGCCGGCAACACTGGCCAGTATCGGCGTGCAGGCCATCCGTACCTGCCAGGTGACGCACTGCCCCAACGCGTTCGGTGTCGCTATCGTTGTGGACGGACACAAGATAACATACTCCGGTGATACTATACCCTGCGATGAGCTTGTTAGACTTGGTGAGTTGCTTATTATGGTAATTTAAAGCGTTTATAGCGCATCGACTACGTTAAGCAACAGTGGACACTAGTAGCAAAAAATTCATAAACTTTTCCGTGCTTCGGTCATGCCATGTCGGAGGCGGCCTGCGGGCAGCATAAAAAGCATCGACACTTGAGTTGGTCACTAACCCTTCCAATTTTACCTAACCACTAACTCCATCAATCTGCTTTGCAGCAGCATGGTAGAGTACGCTCTAGGCATCCTCTGTAAGAGGAGAAATCCGTGCTCAGTAGCAGGCCATCGCTGTATAATAAAAAGATATTGACCATATTGCCGCTTACCATCAAGTGGGATAGTGGTCAAGCACTAATTTATAAAAAGTAAAAGTAAAATGAATTAAGTAACCCATCGTACCGAGCAAGGATTTAGATTTTAAACGCTAGGATTAAAGCGAAACATATATGTAGGTATAGATAAAAAATATTAAGTGCCTAAAGTTGGCACCATCTGCATCTGTCAACGCTAAGCACCATTTCGCAATGTGTTTCTATTTTATGTTTCTAATATAGTTTCCTCTACAGATAAACTAATTTCAAATGTTTCCAGGTGAGGATTCAACTCTTCTAATCCACGAGGCGACAATGGAAGATGAGCTGGCGGACGAGGCCCGCTTGAAGATGCACTCGACGACTTCGCAGGCGATCGAAGTCGGCCGCAGGATGCGCGCGCGGTATACGTTGCTCACGCATTTCAGCCAGCGGTATGCGCGCCTGCCGCGGCTCAACGGGCATATCCTGCACGATAATAGCAGCGTTGGGATCGCCTTTGATAATATGCAGGTGGGTGGTGGCATGTGGTATTTGGTATTCTCTAGACTTAGACGACGATAGACTCTCCAAATCGACGTGGTGACGATAAAAGACGAGCTCGCGGACAGTTGATGTCGGTCGCAGGATGCGCAGGCGGTATTCGCTGATTTTGAAGTTTGGCGACTGTAATATACGGATAAAACCTGATCATAGTATTGTTAATATTTTATTAGACTGTTTTTATATGGATAGTTGTTATTGGGAACAGTATTAGACAATATATTAGCTTAGAATCCTTTACATCAAAAAAAATTTAAGTTACACTCGTCGCTTCCTCACAGGTAACGATGAGCGACCTAGAGCTGCTACCGCATATGTACGCTCCGCTGCAGCTAATGTTCGCGGAGCATTGCGTGGAACTTGAACTGAAGGCCGCCCAGCGCGCGTTGCGGCGCCAGCGGCACTCCCCGCCGCGCACTTCGCCCGGTACACGCAAGTACACCACGCACGCTAACACACGTGGCGACGAGACGCACACTAACACACGCAGTGACGATGACACGCACACTAACACACGTAGTGACGATGACATGCACAGTGACAAGACGCGTAGCGACGATGCCACGCCTACATACACGTGCACGCAAATAGCGAATACATGTGGCGACGATAGTAATTGTGAATTGAATGGTAGCTAACAGTGTAGATATATTGTTTGGTTTTAATGTGAAACATCTGTAGCGGTCATCTGTGGGAGTAGTCAGGCTTTAGCGTGGCGTGCATTACTGCGCTGTATGATTGTTTATATGTAGTATGTATTTTTTACGTTATGTATCTAATTAATGTTGATCACATAAACTGTCATCCTGGTTTTTCTTTTTTAACTATTATGTATATAATCCGTACAAACTAATTTCGTTGGTACAGATCTATCAGATTTATCGATGGTTAAACATTTTTTCAGATATAAAAAACAAGGTTATGATTAAAAGGTAATTTGCGAATTTTTCTATGATTCAAACGCTTTGAATGTAAATTATCTGTCGTTTGAATAAAACTAAAGTTATTTATTTAACGATAAATATTTATTAGGTAAACTAGTATGCCAGAAATTCCAGTGTATTTAGTGCAATGTAGGAAAAAAATGGTCTATTTCTGCTGAATGTACTGTACATTATCATGAGTTTAGTCTCAACATGTAATTAACCATTATAACATTATGTTACTGCTACCTGTCATTTCAATATTTGCTAGGTATGCACGAAGTCGCTTTTTTGGAAAATGAAACCTTGATTAAGGATTGATTAATTGATCTAAAAACCCCTTCTTTCTAAGCAATTAAGAAGCAACTAAGAAGCATTTTTTTGTCTACATGAACAGTGGAAATCCACATACCAATACAAAAACAGACCCATATCCTTTGTACTTCCTTTTAGTGGTGTATCTATGGTTGTAACATAATATATTAAATACATTCTAAATGAACTTTGTTTAGTCACTGAATACAATCAAATAATAAAATAGTAGCTTACTCATGTTATAGATACATTGTAGTGTACAAATATATATTGTATGTTCCTCATTACGATATAATTATGTTTCGCATATTGTTTGAAAGAACTGAATATATATAGGTATGTTTGTATATGTATTGGATTTTGTTACATCGCTATGTGCCGTTAGTTATTTGTTTTCAAATTACTGTTGTACGATTGTAATATTATCAATAAAATATATTAACATACATGTTGTTTTAGTTAATTCATTTCACTTTTGCGTAATGATGAGTAGCGTAGTTAAATACGGTGTAAGTAGTAGCCGTATTGGGCTTATAATATGAAACCCCATTCCATGCTGGCCTACCAGGGTGTCGTAATAGGCTTAGAGAAGTCAGCTGCTCGGTGATAGGGCTTTGCGGAAGGATTATTATATTTTTGTGAAGCTCGTCTGCCTTGCTAACCACCCTCTTGCTTGGATCAGCCGCCAAATGATTCGTCGTGTTCCAGCTGGGGGCTTGACAGGCCGGTTGGTGTAGTGGATAGTGAACCTGACTACTACACCCGTGGTCGTGGGTTCGAATCCCACCCAGGTCAAACTTTTCTGATGAGCAGGAATGTTTGTTCTGTGTGTCTGTATGTGTAATAGAAATATCTATTTAAGTATGTATTTAAAAGTATATATGTATGTTTGTCAGTTATCTGATCACCATAGCACAAGCTAACGCTTAGTTTGGGGTCAGATGGCCGTGTGTGACTTGTCCAAAGATATTTATTTTTTATTTATTTTTATTTTGTCGTTTATTGACTCTGAAATAATAGGAGACAGAACACTGACGTCTTTAGCAAATTAGTTAAGAATTCTTTGAAAACGGTTTTGGTACCAAGTTTATATTGATCAGACACATGATTGGTGAATTCATGCGCAAGGTGCACCGGGTACAGTTAATTATAAATATTGATTAGAGAACACATGACTGTAGTATTAAAAAAACGGCCTTTCCTTTCAATATTTAATATAGAAGAGAACATTCTCCTGTCCACGCGGACATTATAGTATCGATTCATAACATTTATATTTGGCCTTGCAGCTTTATCGAGCGCCAAGCCTGATTTTACCGTCGCATTCTAGAATAGTATGCTTATCTACATAAACAGATACAATGTACAGGTATACAATCGATATATAAATACTTTTTATTAAGGTTATCATAAAAATACGTTTTAAAACTGTCCTCACGAGCATTTGTTTCCATTTTATTTTAACTTCATATTTTAATGAGAAAAAAGAACCTGTTTAAAAAACCAGACTTGGAAATGCAAGAATTAATATAACGAAATCAGTACAATAAAAAACGATAAGAACTTAGAAAATTAATAATTTCAATTTGAATACAAAAACAACTCGATAGATGTCGCTCAACTTTTAATTTCGAAAAAAAAAATAAGAATCGGAACGCCCTTTAAAAAGTTATGAGGTGAACATAAAAAAAATACAATCGAATTTTGAATGTCTTCCTTTTTTGAAGTAAGTTAAAAAACGAAAAACTTTATCCGTTGCCACATTTCAGCATTGTCATATTCTGAGTTTTATCTACAACCAGCTATACTAAAGAAAAGCTTAAAACATAATCCCTATTTTATAAAACTTTCACAAGTTCTCCATAGGATTATAATTGTCTGTGGTTAATTTATATTTATATATATTTTTTAAATTACTCAACTTCGATAAGATTCTATCAGAGTAAGATTAGTATATATGAGTACCTCATAAATACAATTTTATTTCCGCCCTACGTCATCAATACTATCAGTACTACAGTTCGCCAGATGTAACATACACATGCATACAACGGGAGATAAAACAGTTTTGGTCTCGGCTGACAAACATTAAGTGACAAATAAACGTTTCTCCCTACGCCCCTCAACAAACGTCTTTTCTATTATCGTTCACGCCAAACGTCATTCAAAAATTTATGAGATGACGTTTATTGCGGAAAAACAGACGCCATGTTTTTTATGCCAATTGTCATTTTAGAACTAGTGTTTGGCGTGAACGATAACAGAAAAGGCATTTGTCTCGAAGCAATGATCACGGGTGTTTGCATTATGCAGTAGATATAGGTCGAGACCGTCTGATGAAAGCTGAAACGACAATTTTTGATGGTAGATAATTTTAAGATACGACAGAGGTTAACTTTTTGTAAAATTACTGGACTGACATTTTGCATTGCATTAATTCTCGGGTTGCGTGTCCTGATGTTTATAAGCGACATATGGTATAGCCTAGCAAGGAGGTAAAGCAGTGTCTATGATAATCATATTATTACGTAGACGGAGGACTATCAAAGTAAGCACACTGGAAGTTTTCATGGATAAGGTATGCAGAAATCTACCATTTTATATAAAAATGTATTGAAATTTTGCAAAACATTACATGGTCATTTCACACACTAACGATTGATAATTTAAATACATACATACATTACAAACATTTTTGAATTTCGGTTGAATTTCAACCGCAGACAAGATCCTTGGATACATGTCTCGTGACGTCAACCATAATTAGGTTATTAAAATATAATTCAGCATAAATCTAGAAGATACATTAAGATACAGTAACCAGTAGTTAATAAGCCTATTTACACAACTGTCGTGTATTGTTATTATTATAATAAAATAATATGTCATCGCTATGGTTTACTATACCATGGAATTAGCCTTGAATATTGTACAAATAAATAAGTACATTTTACATACATTACGTAATGGTTATTTATTTCAAAATAGCAAAATAGAGTCATCTTTCTATAAACTAAAATGTAATAAATACATTAATAATTATTATAAGAAATGAAAACTTTTATTTCATTTGCAAAACACAAAATATGTACATGTTATTCTCTCGGGTAAGGACAGGCCCTGGAGTAGAACTTACCGTAAACAAACCAACATGTAATGGTTTGGTTACAATGAGACAAATATTTTGTTTATACTAAAATTCTGAATGCCAAAGTACCTTAAGCTGTCTATTATGCTTAACCGCTAAACCGATTTTGGTGAAAATTTGAAGACATATGAAGTGGTACTTCAGAAAAACATATGCTGCTTTATTGCGTTAAAAGGCGTTGAAATTACGAATTTTGTTTGGAAGTTCGTCATCATCGAATAATAAAAAAGTTATGTATTTGTGGACTTGATCAGCAATATCTAATGGTATTTTAGAAATTTCGATTTGTGGGGGGGATAAAAATTGCTCCTCCACGCTGATGTAGTCGCAGAAGCAGCTCATAAAAAATAATTATGTATTGGCTTCAATCCATCGATGGCCCACTACTGACCACGAGTCTGTCCTCATACTAAGGAGACCTGGAGCACACTCCACCACGCTGCTCCAATGTGAATTGGTGGAGGGGTTAGTGGCCAGCCCAAGTGTCGGTAGTTTTATGCCACTCGAAGGCCTCCGACATGGCTTAACGGTTATCTAACGAAAAACACTGTGACCGACAGCTTTACGTGCCCACCGAGGCACGGAAGCACTCGTGAATTTTTTGCCACTAGCCGTCACCCATCCTCATAACGAACGCGCCCGCTGTTACTTACCTTTTTCGAGCGATATAATCGAAACACAGCCGGGCTATGAACGCTTCAAATAATTACTTATTATAGTTATAGAAATGATAAACATACAATTCCAGAACACTACGCCCACACCATAATGAAATTCATTTAGTTATGAAAAATAAGTTTTAAAATATGTAAAATAACATTCCTACGATTTATTAATAAAATGTAAATAAATAAGTTAAGTAACTGATGACTAATTCTGTAAACCCATGTCACCCTGAACAGCTTGAATCATTAATGACTCATTAATGGGTCTCTTTTCATAGAGAAATTGGGCGTATTGCTCTGGTCTAGTGCAAATTGCTGGAGAGGAAAGCACACACCCAAAAGTCTGAAGATTTTATTAGACTTAGCGCTTGTTACCTTCCATAACAACTGCAGCTCAGAACCAACAATAATAGCCATCCAAGATTGTTTCTCACCAATTTAAAAATAAGGTTCTCAATTCAACTACATTTTTTTTTGTAACCTCATAACAATTTATTGGGTATACCAAAGCTCAAACTTGGCAGGTGTTTTTTGAAATTATGTGAATTAAAAAAAATATCAAACGTAGTGACAACAACTTAACAACTTAAAAATAAATTTCAATTGAGACCCAAATCTTTTTATTAAAGTTGGTTACAAAATCTACCTGCATAATATATTTTATATGTGTATGTATGTATACTTTCCTCTGTACAACTTTCACACTTAAATAAGTTCACATCATGGATGTTACACCCACATGCCACATGGTTTATTATCAGTATTAATTTCATTAGGTTAATGTATAATGATAATGGAATTATTTGGTTGTGAAATTTTGAAATCAGGATCAGATTAATATTCTGTGGTGTTTTAATAGTAAGTAGTGTGACCAATCTGCACCAGGGCATTGAGGTGGAGTATGTTCTAAACCTTCCTAATAATCAGGAGACCTGGGCTCAGTACCAGGTTATTGGGTTAAATAAAAGAATGCGAAAAAAAGAGCAGAACATTATGAGAATTAAGAGTATTCGATGATACAAAAGAATAGAGAACATTATACAATGACACATAAAGTACTAGAACCCTATGCTTGCTTCAATTTGAAATAAAACATTCAAAAATACATCCCTATCTGAAACAAAATATGATACTTTTTCAAGCATTTCAATTGTATTATTAAACAGATAGACATTTACTATATTACTATGTAATGATAACTACTTTGCATATATTTGCCAAGACAGAGATTAACAAGAAAAATGCATTATATTCAAGTGAGAATAAGATAACAGTAACATAGTTCAATATAAACAAATATATAGGAGATATGAATCACGTAACATAATAATTATCATGTTATTTGAAGTTGATATAAATAATCTAGTCACCTACAGTTAAATGATTGATTATTTTTTATCATAAACTGGCTAGTCAATGAATCACCTAAAGTAGGCTGTTCACTGCCATCCATAACATGACATATGCAACACCAGACTTACTTGTTACTAACACATTGCCTATTCATTGCAATTTACTTTAATTCCCATATGCGCAATGTATGTGACTATTTTATGCTATGTTATATACGTTTTTCACCCCAACATTTCGGCCCACTTTCATGGATCATCATCCCGATTAACTGTTCAGCATAATGTTCACTATCGTTTACGATGAATCAAGTTTAAAAAGCAATTTGTCACTATAACTACTCAACCCACAAAAAATACAGGTGACATAAACTAAAAATAGAATAGACAGTATCCAAAACATGTTCTCACCAAACAGACATTGTGTTGCGGAACTGAATACATAATGCAATATTGAAATACTATGAAATCTTAATATTTGCATAAACTATTCCAATGACAGCTAAGTCAGGAAAATAGTAGAAGATTGGCATCACATATATATAGTTCTTGGCTGGTTAGACAACCCAACATATTGAAAACAGCATATTTACAAGAACAGTGATAGTACTAAAGGATTTGGTATACAATGTAAACTTTATAATGAAAGAGTATTAAATAGAATAATAAGATTAATAAGTTAGCTTGTATTATGGTGATCAAATAACTTATAAACATACATATATACTTTTACATACATAGATATTTCTATTACACACCCAGCCACACAGAACAAACATTCCTGCTCATCACAGAAATGTTTGACCTGGGTGGGAATCAAACCCACAACCTCTGGTGTTGTAGTCAGGTTCACTAACCACTAGACCGAATGGCCTGGCCTGGCATGTAAACAATGATGATATCTATTGTAATCCAAAGAGACTATTATGCAAATTTTAATAATATCAATTTCAATGTTTCAGGTAAGTTTGATAGGCAACAGGTGCAAAAGATGCTTTAGAGCTACTGATGTAGATGAAGTTATAAATACATCCATCATCTTTAAACACTCCAAATATCAATAATAATAAGTGTATTTACATAAAAAAAGACAGCTATTTGACTCCTAATATCACATTTTTCATAAATAATAGTAAGAGTACAGAGAAATTAATGTTATTACCGTCTTTAAGCTTCCAAATGACGTTTCCTGAAAGAGGTTCTACGGCTACCATGCCGCCACCTAGGGTCGTAAACAAGAGCGGCCGATCATCTAGAGCTCTGGACAATTCCGTAATTTCCTACAAACACAAAGGTTTTACTCACGTTTATTTCACCTTACACTTCACATATAACTTGCCAAGCACCACAATAAACCTCACCTTCGTATCTTTATCAACAAAAGATCCAAAACCGTAAGAACCGAATAAAAACAGAATGAGCAGTAGAAACTTCATTTTTACAGGCCGATTATTAAGCGAATACGTTATAAAAACATCATATCATAGACGTAAATTAAACACGCCAGGATACAAGAGAAAAGGTAATCCGCGTTTATACTATAAGAATATCACAACGTGAAACAATGACCATAATAATTTTCGTCATACGCGTATGTATGCCGTCTTTGATTTGATTTCGATGATAATTTTGATATTCTCTTTGACAATGACACATGACAATTTCATTAATTGCGACTGACTGAACACAGAATATTATAATAAAATAACGATGTAGATAAAACTCCCTGATAAAGCCTGTAGCAGTGCTGCCAGTGTTAGTTTTAAAGCTTCAAAGTGTCTAAATAAACGTAACCAAAGGTGGAAATAATTGGAGATTGTAATTTTTTATGATTTTCTTGGTCGTTGTCATTAGATCACATATTAATTAGATCATATATTAATCCCATTAAAAACATAAGATGTAAAAAATTCAAAAGTCCCGCTACTTTTCGTAAAAGTATTAGAACAGAATGTGAAGAAAATCGGTTACAGTGACTTGACAAATACACACAGCAACATAATGTATCAAGTAAATTAAATAAGTACTGCATATTGCACTTTCAAATTAATAAAAGAACACAGCCCTGATATTACAGTATTTAAATAAAGTGAAAATTGATTTAAATGAGATTTTAGACTCGGTTATAGTGCTTCACAGAAGGATTATTATATTTTTGTGGAACCCTGTTTGGTCACGACCCTCTTGCTTGCATCAGCCGCCAAACGGCACGATGAATATTCCGGCTGGAAGCTTGAGGACCAATTTTCCTCTTTTTCTCCCCACCCTTCAGTGTTCCTCCTCCCCATTCTTCTTTGTCGCCCGTTCTGAAGTGGTATATTGTTAAAATATCCGGTGTCAGTTGCTGTAGTCACTAATTCCGGTTACTTTATCAATGTACCACTTGCCTTTTTTTTCTTCCCTCTATATGCGGGTCTATTACTTCTTTCTGAGCACGCTACGCGTTAGCAACACCCGAGAATGGGGTTATTAATGTACATGGGCGGAAGTGATCATTTACCATCAGGTGACATGTCTGTTAGTTTGCTTGCTACGTACTGCCCTCTCAGTCGAAGTAGAAATGGCGAGTTTACATGTCGGTTCCTTATTAATTTTAATATTTCATTTAGAAAATAGATCAAAATGAACACATCAGGAGTAACGTCAGGAAGTTATAATAAATCCTTTAAAACATTTATTAAACATAAACAAACTGATGGGTAGATAAGATACTTATTTCCATTTCAAAAAGGCGTCGCGCGGGTTGGCAACACTTTCTTATGTTTAAAATATTGCCGTAACTTGAAAACTAAAAGTTATAAACTTTTCAGTTTCTTCACTGTTATATTGACTACGATCTCGTCGTTTTCATCCTCGATTACAGAATGTGAAAAAAGTTAAGAAATACCTAAACACTCGAATTCATAATAACTCCAATGTAACCATTTCTCATTTCTCCATGAATTTAACCACAAAAAAAGGAAAATTCTTTTACTGCCAACTCTCAGAACTGGCTGCAGCCGTCCGAGCAGAAATGTTAGTACGCGCCTTCCTCTTGTATTTTGTCTGTGGCAAGTCGTAATGTCATCATTGTCTTCTTTGTCATGACATTGACATTTGTCAGTTCTCAGATGTGATACAGATGTGGTATGGTGCCGTGAGTTTTGATTTGGCCAATTACCATAATTTGTTGAAAAAATAATTTTCAACACTTATTAACAGTCATATAAAGGATAAAATACGTGAAACAATTTAGTTCAGACAATATTGCTGCGGTTATGTAGTATTAAAATACAATAGTTATGGAGGTGTCCGGTACAGGTATGGACAATACTAAATATTGTTTATTACATTATTTCACAATCAAAATCGTAAATAACTGATTTGACAGACTAGCACAGTATCGATTCTAATATTTAGAGATAACTGAAAGCTTGATAGGGGCTTCCTCGAATTTATCAACGCTCAATCTGTCGACATTTAGTTTTTGTTTCTTTGACAACAAAGACTATAAGACACGCGATCACTATGTAAAGAAATTACTCTTTATAAATTATTTGCTTTGTAAAAAAATGTTTCAACCTGTTCCTTTACTTTTATGTTGTAAGTAAATAATTTGCTAGCAACAAATACCTAATTGGAATCCATTAATAATACAATGAGCGGTAAGTACTAACATATTTTTTATAATGTTGAATGCATTTTAAAGCTGTATTGAGTTTATGTCGCATTTATTTCAGGGAAGTCTCCCAATACTTCCTTGTCATTCAGATACAATGCTAATAATGAAGAATTAGAAGAACTCATTGAAACTTGTGCAGATGACCCTCCAACACCACAATGTGATCCCCCACCCAGGAGTGAGAGTGCCAGTCCTAAAAAAACAGATAAAACTTCCTCTATACTCGATAAATACTTTAAATCGATAAGGTCTGAAAAGCCAGTGGAAAAATCTGTTGAAAAACCTGAAGATATTAAGAATGAGGTTAAAGTGGAAGAACCCAAGAGCACTGCTCCACCCAAAGAGGTGACATCTTCTCCTATGAAAGAATACCTGAATAGGTTAGGAAAAAGAAGTACGTCTGAAGGTACACCAGAACCCAGAGAACCTAAGGAAGCCAATGAAACATGGAAAATATTCTCTGATTTCAAAATCAAAATAGCACAAGCTGTAGAGGATATGAAAACCCGATCAGTTGAAGGTATGATCAAGTAACAAATACCCATTCTTGTTTCAACACAAGGGAATTCCCACGTTTTATATTTACTGATGAATTTATGTTTTTTGGGACATGTGTGTTATTTGTGTGCTTTTTCCATTATCCATGCCAACTACGACTTAGAGAATCCAATTTCAGGGTGTATGTTTATGTAATACAAATATACATAATCATGTCAGTGGATATAATTAAAAGTACAGTATTAGAAAGCTCTCAACATCAATGTGAATATTCCTAAAATATAATTACATATAAACATGTTTAAACTGTTTATTGTTGTGAAATTAATATGTCTATTATTTTGTGTAATAGAAACAAGGGAAAAGTCAATACCTAGAGAGAATTCAACGTCAGACTCTGAAGAAAGTTCAGCAATTAAAGATGATCAGCAAAGTGTCGGAGACACTGATAATCAGGTAATAAAAAAAGTATTATATTTACTCAACTCTAGCCTTAAACATGGTATACTCTCACTAGTAAAATAGAAATATATATCTTTGTATAACGTAAATGTCCTCAAGTCAAGACTGTAGGCTTTTATTAAGTTAATGTGCATTACGATCAAATACATTGCCACTTATTTAATTATTTAAAGCTTTATTGAAATCACAAACTAAAATGAGGGTTAAACTGGGCAGACTTAATGTCTGATGGCATTCTCTGCCAGCCAACTGTTGGAAAAGGCGAGAAGTTGAGCAAGGTATACTATAAAAAAAGTGCTTTATTTAAGATTTAACCATCAGATGATTTTTAGTCATGCTCTAACATATGGAAAATAAAAAAAAAATTATGTTCAAATGTATCTAGATACACTGACTTATCCACACAAACAAAGAGAAAAGATTTGTTTTTTGTATGATTGTAACGAATAAATTTAAAAAGCACTGATCTGGTTTCAAAAATTCTTTCACCATTAGAATGCTATATTACCACTGAGTGACAAAGACTATATAAATTTGGGGTAAAAATAGAGATCCTTACTAAAACTTCAATTATTT
>DWJZ01006728.1:0-12749 GCA_018249125.1 Asbolis capucinus
ACCATGTGTTGTACTTTTAACTAACTTTGTATGTTGGGAATTGGAATCCCATCTCGAATAATTGAAAAATGTCGGAAGTACCCTCTTTGATGGAGTTGTAAGGTGTAATATTTTAGGTGACTTATCTTCTCCTTTTAGTCCTAATATTTGGTTTTTCAATAAAATTGTGTCTGGTTCCGTGGAACGCAGAATAGGATGCATATTATGTTTCAAATCATTTTGAGGCGTAAATAATGAGAAAGATGGACTTGTGATTGCAACCGTAGAATCATTATTGTGTTCTTTTTGACCACGTGTTGTACTTTTAACTAACTTTGTATATTGAGATCTGGAATCCAATCTCGAATAATTAAAAGGTGTCGGCGGTGCTCTTTTTAATGGAGTTGTAAGGTGTAACATTTCGGCTGAGTTACCTCCTTCTTTAAATCCTGATATTTGCTTTGTCAGTGAAATCTTAGCTGGTTCCGTAGAACGCAGAATAGAATGTGAATTATGTATCAAATCATTTTGAAGCGTAAATAATGAGAAAGATGGACTTGTGATGGCCACCGTAAAAAATTTAATGTCTTCTTTTTGACCATGTGTTGTAGTTTTAACTGACTTTGTATACTGAGAATTGGAATCCCATCTCGAATAATTCAAAGATGTCGGTGGTGCTCTTTTTGATGGAGTTGTAAGGTGTAACGTTTCGGCTGGCTTATCATCTCCGTTAACTTCTAATATTTGCTTTGTCACTGACATCTTGGCTGATTCCGTAGAACGCAGAATAGAACGTGTATTATGGTTCAAATCATTTTTAATTATAAATAATGGGAAAGATGGACTCGTAGCGACCGTCACATTATAATCTTTATTATATTCCTTCGGACCATTCGTTATCTTTTTAACTAACCTTGTATTTCGAGATTTTGAATCTATGTTCGAATATTTAAAAGATTTTGGTGGTGCCCTGTTTGATGGAGTTGTAAGGTGTAATATTTTAGTTGACTTATCTTCTCCTTTAAATCCTAATATTTGTTTTGTCAGTGAAATTGTGGCTGGTTCCGTAAAATGCAGGATAGAATCTGTATTACGTTTCAAATAATTTTTTGTTGTAAATAATGTGAAAGATGGACTCGTAGTAACAGTCACATTATAATTTTTATTATATTCCTTCAGATCGTCCGTTGTCGTTTTAACTAACTTTGTATTTGGGGATTTTGAATCCACGTTCGAATGTTCAAAATATTTCGGCGATGGCCTTTTTGATTTAGTCGTAAGGTATAATATTTTGGTTGACTTATCTTCTGATTTAAATCCTAATATTTGTTTTTTCAGTGAAATTGTGGATAGTTTTGTAGGACGCGAAATAGGATGCGTAGTATGTATCAAATATTTTTTAGGCGTAAATATTGAGAAAGTTGGACTTGCAATGGCGGCCTTATAATCTTTATTATGTTCTTTTTGACCATGCTTTGTACTTTTAACTAACTTCCTATTATCCCATTTCGAATAATTAAAAGACGTTGGTGGTGCCTTTTTTGATGGAGTTGTAAGGTGTAATATTTTGGCTGATTTATCTTCTCCTTTAAATCCTACCATTTGCTTTGTCAATGAAATTGTTGTTGGTTCCGTAGATCGCAGAATAGAATCCATATTATGTATCAAATCATTTTTGAACGTAAATAATGGGAAACATTGATTTGTGATGTTAGACGAATGATCTTTATTGAATTCATTTTGACAATCCATTGTACTCTTAACAAACTTTGTGTACTGAGCATTGGAATTCAATTTCGAATAAAGTAAAGAAGTTGTTGCCACTTTTGATGAAGTGGTTAGGTGTAAAATTTTGTCTGATTTATCTTTGTCTTTAAAACCCAATATTAGCTTTTCCAATGAAATTGTGGCTGCTTCCGTAGAACGTAGAAAAGATTCCGTATGAAATATGTGGTCATGTTTAGTGGTAAGTAATGGGAAATGTGGACTTGCGGTGGTAGCTGTATATTCTTTATTGTATGCTTTTTGACCATCCATTGTACTTTGAACTAACTTTGTATTTCGGGGTTTCAAATCCAGGGTAGGATAATTAAAAGAGTTCGGTGGTGCCCCTTTATATGGAGTAGTAAGGTGTAATGCTTTGGCGGACTTAGCTTTGCTTTTAAATCCCTGTTCTTGCTTTTTCAATGAATTTGTGGCTGGTACTGTATAACGGTTTGATACATTGGGAGTTGATAAATTTGTGCTGTGTGGTATCATAGTATAATTACGTTCCTCAGAAAAAATATTAGGGTTAATGAAGCCATTAAATGTTTTCGTTTTGGTTTTGTCGGATCGTTCAGGTAAGTTCTTTAAGGTCGATTCAGTTATTGCTTTTTTAATAATTATCGGTTTCACCTTATATGCATTTGGTTTGAAGCCTGTTATCATAGCATCAAATGAATTAAAAGGAATGATTGATGTTATGAACTTTAAATTATTATATCTCTTCTGATCATCAGGTACATCTATGCCCAACGAGTAGAAAGTTATCGGTGAGTC
Source organism: Asbolis capucinus (assembly GCA_018249125.1). NCBI lineage: Eukaryota > Metazoa > Arthropoda > Insecta > Lepidoptera > Hesperiidae > Asbolis > Asbolis capucinus. The sequence goes on from DWJZ01006728.1 coordinate 2,521, forward strand.
TGTTATTGTTGATTTCACAATATTATGTTTTTTTATTAATCTGTCTTTTTTTGTTAACCTTGAAAATTTGTTCATTGAATCTTTTGTGTCCAAGATTTCTTTTCGAAACATATTTGATGAGAGGAAAGTTTGAGGCGTAATCAAAGTAATGTTATGGGTTTTAGCAACATTGCTTATGTAGCCAGCAGCAATTGTCTTCGATTTTATATTGTTCTTGAACATCGTTACTGGAACTATAACTTTTTGTGTGAAATCATTTTTATTTGTATAGGATGAAAAAGAGTTATGTGTGGCTTTTGGTTGGATGACTTTATATTTAAGTTGCTTCCAATCTACCGTTGTATATTTGGCAGATTTTTTTCGAAACACACTCGCTGGTTTTGTAGAGTTAAATAATTGGGCATATTTAACTGTTTCTCTTAATTTTGAAATTTGCTTGTCCAAAAACTTGTTAGTTGAATTAATAGAGTGGAAGTATTTTGTCATATTAAGATTTTTTAATTGTAAACGGTTCGATATTGTCGCAGTCATTCTAGGTTTATTTCTACGAGTGATTCCATCCTTTATTAAATTATTATTATTGCTAATTACTATTTTCATATTGCTATTAATTTTTACTTTACTTTTTAATGTCTCGTTTTTTATTTCCACTTCACTAAACCTTGTACTTCGTTTTAAGTCCGCCAGTGTTGTATTTTTGACAAAGTATGATCGATCTAAGGTTTCCAATGTGTCTGCTGTTAATGGCTTTGTGAAAGTTCTTTCTTTGACCGATGTTTCATTTTCTTTGATTCTCAAAAAAATTGGTTTTTTCGTAACATTCCTTGCAAGTGTCATTCCACTCATCGAAAGAAAGGCTATATCGTGATTGGTATCCAATGATAAAATACTCGGGTATGTAGTTGAAGTAGAATCAATGTTGTCTCTAAATCTGCCAATGGACTGCGTATTATTTGAAATTTCTTCTTTCGTGTTACTATCAGTCGATTTATTCATTTCTGTTATTTGATTTAGGTCCCTTGTTTTAGTAAAATATGGTGAAGTGTTGACATTAAAGTCTGATTTACTGTAGTTTTTTTTATCATCGGTTGTAGATTGAACAAAGTTTTTATGGCGAAGAGTTTTTAGTAATGTTTCTGGTTCTGGTTCTGTCAAAAGTAGTATTTTATCAGATATCCCTTTCAATTGTAATGTAGAAAGCTTGCTTTTCGCTGATACACTCTTCAAATCTGTAGTAGTATCCATAGTTGTGAATGGATAATAACGTGATAATTCAATTGAATTTGAAATAAGATGACAATTTTCAGTAATATTATCTATACAATTAGTACCATTCTTGAGATCTATTGTATCGTTTATACTTAACACATCAGTCGTTTGTATGGTTTGATCCGAGTCTTTTTTCATTGTGACGGGGATGTTAGCATTTTCAAATTTCTTCTGATCATTAATTGTTTGAATATTGTTTGAATGTTTTAAGATTTTTGATAAAGCTTGTTTTGTAAATGTTACTTGTGTAACGTATTTAGTAGATCTTTGGCTCGAACTATCTTTAAATGTAGAAGATTTTGTCCTTGATAAAATGTTAACTGAGTTTGTAAAATTAAACATTGGCATGGTTTGATTCGATGAGGACAAATACTGTAGTGGCTCTGAATTCGAACTATATTTGCCTATAAGATTCTCAATAGATGTGTCGTTCATTGCTTTGATTACTTTTTTTGAGATTTCGTTAATTCTTGCTCCAAGATTGTTTTTGACTGTTTTTAAGTTTCTGTTCAATATTAAAGGTGAATAAGGAGTTCTGGTACTGATCAATTTATAAGATAATGATGTCGGAAACAAATTTGCGTAATAATAAGGTTTTGTTGATGCTGTTTTCATCAATAAAATGTTTTTGACTGACTTTATTTCTCCTTCAGACATTGAAAAATTCTTCGGGGAATAAATGCTTGTTCGATTTGTAGAATCCGATTTCTTTAGTTGATAGCTATCTAGTGCGTATGCAAAATTGATATTATGATTCGTCCAGTTGGTTATTTTATCTATATTTTTCTTAACTAACGGTGTCATCACTTCTTTGGCATGTTTCAAATCTTTTCCGAAAGGAGAAAATAATTGAGCAGGAGTTGAGACAACAATTAGGTCTTTATTGATACTTAATAATGCCGTATTTTTGATTTTCTTGTTAGCTTGTACAGTAGATGGGTGCTCAACTAAACTTTTTTTTTCTTTAAATACTGAAGAAACATTGTTCGAAATACTTGAAAATTTCTTAAAATTATCAATTTTATATGGGTTTGGATTCCATATATTAACAATTTGGAATGGGACATTTACTGAAGTGTCTCTGGCAATTTCTGCTCTAATTTTTCCTTTAACTGTACTAAAAGGAGTAGGAGTTGTTTCTCCCCTTATTTCGATACTTTGTAATGATGTTAACAAATTTTCTGAGGTTGTATACTTTTTATTCGGTTTTTCTTTCATAAAAAGAGCTCTTGTAGCAGATGGTGAATGTTGCTGAAGTCTTATTTCACTTTTGTCATTCGGAATTGTTGCCGTGTTTGTTGGTAGGGCTGTTTTAGTTAGTAGTCTATCCTCATAGAGGTCTGTCAGAGTTGTATTATAATTTTCTGGTTTTATTTTAATTTCCGTCTGCCATGCGTTCAGGTTTAATAGCTCAGGGATCAATATATCACTGTAAGAACTGACAGAACTACTTCTTAATTCATCAGATATAATTTTTTCCGTTTGAAAGGGCCGTTTTGTGACATTTTCTAATACTTCAAGTATTACTTCTGATGCATTACTTTTGAAGATTCTTGGTATATTTGGTGTTGAAGTTAATATTTTTCGTTTCTTATTCAGCATGTTTGGGATTGTGCTAGCTAAATAAAACATAGGGCTCGTTGTATCTTTGTTATAAAATCTATCTGAACTAAGTTTATCTGTTAACTTATTGGTAATCGATTTTGTACTGCTGTTATTAATTATTTTTGTTTTTTTCTTTAGTAAAGGTGCAAATAAAATACGGTTACTTGTTGTTGCATACATTAATTGCTTTGATCGATTGGATACTGAATATCCTATTTTATTTAATTCTTCCGATATTATAGCATTATCCGCAGTCGAATTTTTCCATATATTTAAATAAAATTTTGGTTGAGAGGTCAAAAACATTTCTCGAATAGAATTAAGCAATCGTAACTTTACAATTTCATCCTTTTGACTGTATTTTTTATTCGATATGGTGGTTACTGATATTGATATAGGTTTCGTATTATGAATATCAGATTTATTAATGTTATGGAGATATGTATTCCATAAAGGTGGTTTTTGATCTGCTTGAGTAAGTTTTACTTCATTATGTGGTAATAATGTTCGAAATGTTGTAAAATCTCTGGTAAAGAGAAGATCTCTTTTTTTGAAAATTGCATTTGTAGTCATTGTTGGTACGTAATCTGTTACTGAATGTGAAGGTAAATCCGTCACTTTTGGCATCAAAATAGTACCACTTTTCACTGTAATTACACTTCCATAATTAGCGCTAGAAACGAAAATATTCTGTTTACTATTCATAGTCACATTTTGTATTTTTAAATTCGATAGTTGATTATTGTTTGCTGACTTACCAGAAAATTCAATTAACTTCGGGACATAAAATGTTACTTTTTTAATTTTATTTGCAACATTAGTATCATATTGGTTTGTAATAAGTGGATGATATATTTCAGATACCTTGGGAGTTGTTATTGTGGAATTTATTAATCCAAATGAATCACGTAATCTCAATCCATGTAAGTTGTGGACATTTTTAGTTGATATTTTTTTATTGTCAATATTTGAAATTGTTATTCTATTTATTATTCTGCTTCTAGACGAAGGGTTAAAAAGTATTGGTGTTCTAATTTGCTTTGTCCTGTTTTGAACTGTAAGTGACTCGCTATCAACATTCATATTAGTGGTTTTAAAAGTGTTGATTGGTATAGTTTTGGAAAAATTTATTTCTTTCTTCAGTATCCGTTCAGTTGTTGAATAAAAATTACCAGCAGTCGAGTTCGTGAAATTAAGTAAAGTCATCCTAGATGTATCTTGAATTGATTCTTTAGCTATTGGTTCAATAATCGATTGTACTGAAGAAAAATCAATAAATTTATTTTGTTTCGTTGTATTCACATATACTTTATTGGGTGCGTAAATTGTAGATTGTTCTCCGGTAAAATTTTTATCATTTGAATTATATTTTTCGTTTTTGGGAACAAAATAATTATTTTTTAGTAAATTTTTTTCTGTTTCTGACAATCCTACTGACATACTTGTATAGATAAGAGATAATGGGGTAGAATTATTATTATTTGCAGTGACATTTTGGTCGTACGTTGGTCTTGAAATAAATGTCTCTTTATAATTCGATTTATGTTTGGGCGCTTTTGTAAATAACAGAATACTATTATAAAAATCTTTATGGTAATTTTCTGTATTTAATACTTTAGAATTCTCTACTATTTGTGTATAATATTCCAGTTCTTTTTGACTTTCAGTTCGAGAAGATAATTTATTAGTTGAATGCGAATTTGCTAATATATTGAGCAATGGTTTTTCGTTTTGTGATACATATTCAGTATTTTCATTATTAGATTTCACATTAGAATAATACATCCGTTCCTGTTTCACTATATCATTTTGCTTAGCAACACCGTCACTTTTAGTACGAAAATTGTTCTCTTCTATAACAGTTTTCATGCATGAGCTCAAATTTGAACAACCTACAATTTGTTTATAACTATTCAGATTATTATTGTCATTATTATGAGTAACTGATATAATGTCGTCTTTAATTTGGTCATTATACATTTTAAATAACTTCTTAATTTTGGAAATCGTCTTCTTATACCGAGGTTCTAAATCCCGTTCAAAATCTTCGCTAATATTATTGTTGTATTTTGTATTTTTCATAATATTAATTTCAAAATAATTTGGTTTACAAACTTTAATATCAGGTTTCGTGCAGCACATCATTGTATAATCTTCGTGACTGGTTTTAATATAAAAATTAATATATATCTTAATTGTATTTGCTTTTCTTAGGCGTTTGAATACTTTTATTTCATGATTTTTAAATTTACTCAACAAAAAAATATACAGAGACTGCAAAATACAGGATGGTGCAGATTCTGGTTTAATTGACTCGTTAGAGAGCTTGTCGAAATTCTGATCTATGACATCAACATCAACGGAGGAATTAGTTTGTATCGCTTTTATTATTTCATAATCACTTATTGTTACAGAATCATTAAGTTGCCCATAATTTTTATTTCTCTTTGGATATAATGTAATAATTACTATGGAATCTTGAAACATATTTTTGTTTAATAGAGGTTGCTTTAATATATTATATTTACGGATGTAATATTTATGATTGCTTCTTGTTTCCAGTAAAATTTTATACAAAACGTCAATGTTAGTTTCATCGTTTGATTTATTTTTGTCTATTAAATACCGTATATCATTTTGTAAGTTATTCTGTACGTTAAAGGATTCTTTTTTGTCGATAGTGTCTCGTAATTTATTCAGTTTACTACGTATTTTTGTCTTCAGATCTAGACAGGTTCTGTTATAGATTTCACCATAGACATCAGCATCATGATAATTATCTTCAACCGGAAGGTTATTGCCACTATTAAAACTTGTTTCTCTTGATTTTAGACTTTGCTTCATGCACACACAAAGACTTTTCAATAATTTCAAAGTTACCTCGTATAATTGTTCGTCACTATTAGTTTCGTTAAAAAGTTGCAATATTTTCAATAACACTTCACTCTCCTTAAAGTTAGTTTTAGGCACTTCTAGTAACGCTTGGTTCCGGTTTACAGAATAGATGAGATAGAAAAACAAATAGCGGTATAATGTAGCCTCCATTTTCATGTGTTCCGTTTATTTTTTGTCCGCATGTTGACTGTTTTGGTACGGTAAAGTTGGAAAATGGCGGGAACAATGCCAGTCACGTAATGCGATTGTTTAGAATTATGAGCTCTGAGGGGAAACGTTGCCGCAGCTGATAAGGGAAAGACTGCTACTTTGCATTCAAACTTAACGTCAATGACACTTTGCTCAGCGACAATGTATATAAACTCTCTTGACGATAACAAAGTTATATGAAATTGTTACTGCGTTTTTCCATACGCTGTATCCAAGACCATTTTGTAAGGATAAAATCATTTTAAATCTTGGTATTTTTCTCGTAACAAGATTGTCAACAATGTTGGATGCTATAAACGTGAGAAGGTTTTGTAGCAGCATTTATCTTGTTTTTTTTTAATTCTGTGCTCTCGCGTAATTGCCTTACAGCCATGAACATTGTTAGAAAGGAATAGACAGACTTATTTAATTCTTGTTGATCTGTTACAACAACCGACTATTTACTATTAACTATTATTTAAAATCATTAATATATTTTGGGATAACTCGCACACGCCCACTTGATCCCAATCCCCAATAAACATTAGCTTGTACTATCAGACAACTGATAAACATATATATATGTATATACATATATATAAATACAAGCTTATTAATATTTTTTTGTTACACCCAGACACAGTATAAACATTATTGCTTTATACAGAAAGTTTGTTATGTGTGGATATCGAACTCACGACCTCCGGCTTAGTAAACTGGTTCACTTACTACTAGATGAACAGGCCAGTCAAAATAAATTAATGAAAGTCAATCAACACAATTTGTTATTTTGGATGATTTTTATAAAAGTGTACTGGGTATAACACAACCATACAACACCAGAAAAATCTTATCCAAGCAGGTATGCTAATTTACCCAATTATTCATCTCCTTCTGTCTCTCCATGAGCGAGTCCTGGAGCTTTGGACCCAGGTCTTCCATGAAACTCTTCGCCATCGCTTGAGTATCTTCTAATTGTTTTTGGGTGACGATAACGGACGCGAACTCGAGGTACGAATCCAAAGTGGCCTGGAGGTCTGGTACTGGCAGCTTCGGAAGTTGCACATCCTGTTGATAATACAAGTTGCGAATGCATCCATTAGCAAATTAATCCATCTATCCTCAAGTTCAGCGAATCAGAAACAAAAATTTCACTTTTAAAATTTGACTGGTTTCGGTGGTCCACCAATTTCTAAAAGATTCTCAAAGTTTTATTTATTCCCTTAATTGTAATTAAATTAAAATAGATAAAATGTAATTGCTTTTTTAATGTAATACGACGAAAACGAGTGAAATAAAGCCATGATTTTGCATTTTTAATAATTGTACGCAAAATTATGTATGTGATGAACATTTTGGATACAAAAGTTATAACGTGAGTTACTTATATAATTCACTGGCCATCTGCCTTCTTTGCAAAATACCACTCTATCGGAACTAACGGCTCGTGTCAGTTGTATACTTCAAATATATTAGGTACCTGAAAGTCCTCGTCTTCGGTGCCGTAGACCTGGGTACTCAGCCATTTCTTGGGCAATGACAGCAAAGATTCGCCCCATCCTGCAAAGAAAGGGAAAAATATCATCAGTTTCACATGCTTAACCGTTTTTGGCAAAAGGTTTTTGAGTGCTACCATGTTTCGTAATGCCAAATTTTATACCTATTTTATTCTGTAGAAAAAAAAAGAAGTTTTAATATTGAATCGAGTTTGAGTATTGAAATTTTAAGTGGATATAGACGGGGCTGGTCGACAGCCTCACCTGGCAGTATTTGCTTTAAGCTATTCCAATTAAGCCGTACTCCTCTGCAAACAAGGTGGAAGGGAAACGATAATTCTCAATTTTCCTAAACAAATATCCCACGAACGGGCAAAGTATTACAACGGAAAATGGAGGCAATATCTTGCAATTGATGTCAGAGCTGCTGGGAACATATACCTATTTAGTTTTATAAAACTGTCCACGGAACAAATTGTTCCAAGGGACAAAAATTGATGTGTGAGTGAGATAGTAATACATCAGTGACAGCGGTTTATTGCGCCGTTGTGGCCAGCTGTGGCGAGGCAATTTTGTATGATAACTTATAGATAAGTATGCTGTTTTCGATACATATTTTTTGCACTGCTAACCTTGTGGAGAGGACGTTGGTCTCTCGACCGGCGGACCTGGGTTCACATCCTGCAGCGCCTTTTATTTTCAAAATTATGTGTGTATCAGAAGTTCATTATCACTTTATACGATTAAGGGAAATATCGGGAAAACAGTGCTTCAGCAGCTTCAGCAGATACAGTTCTCAAAGGTGTGTGAAGTCCACTAATCTGAAGTTGGCCAGCGTGGTGGACTATGGCCTGAACCTCACATTATGAGAGGAGATCCACGCTCAGCAGTGGGACAGATACGGGTTCCAGTGGTGATGAATGATTTATTTTCGTGGTTTTTGAATATTTAAAGTGTTTGCAAATTACTGTGTTAATGTTTTAAAGAAATTCTGTAGGATTGTACCGCAAGCAGTTGTTTCGTTGCACATTTTAAATTACTTAATTATGTTTACAAAAGACACCGGTCCAGCAGTGGGACAGTATGGCTTGCAACGACGTACAATCATGATGAATTATAGTTTAAATTTTTTTTAATATACTTTTTTAATATACTAGCTTCTACTCCAGTTTTGCCCTTACGGTATTTTTATGAAAAGTAGCCTATTCATTATTTCAGATTATATGTCTATCTCTGTCCCAGATTTCATTCAGAATCGTGTAGCAGTTTGGGTATAAGAATATAACAAATATCCATCGTCACAAATATGCCCATTATACATATAATATAAGCAGGATAACAGATTCTGAACATCCATTGTTATTTTTATAAAGGTATATTCGATGATTGTTGCACTAAAGTGAAGGTGATATTTCAAGATATGTACCTACTACCTACCCAGTATATGCTGGGCCAGCTCCAGTAGGAAGATGGAGTGGCAATATCCTGTGGGAAATTGCACCTCGCATCTCGAGATGGGTGCCATGTTGCCGGTTATACTGGACTAATTCTGTCGTATTAATACAATTGCTTGTGTAGGGTTTTCATTGTACATCTAGCTATCATATGACAATCCGTTGATTGAGATGGACAATTGAAATTATTTATTAAATTATTGATGATTTCTACACCTTTAAACACTCTTCTGATTGTACTGACCGCTGGTATTATAAAGACAAGGCAATATGTAACAAATTAGAGTAATTTATTTTGTCAATAATCCATTATCCAGTTTAAGTAGAGACGGCCATATTACTATAATCAAATTAATTTTCTCAATTGCATATTTTCAACAATTGCTAATGTCCCATGGATCTAGAAAAATGTCTATTAACTGTTAGTGTAGCATTCTCGAAGAGTTAATTTTCATTGTCACTCACAATCTTAAACAGACATTATAAAACTCTTGAATACACTCCCTTACGTGCCTCATTTTAGTACAAACATAATGTATTTAGGAATAAAAAAAGTACCGATAGAATCTTAAAATATATTTCCCCCGTTATTAAGATTCACGTTATAAAATTTAGAGCCGTTACAGTTTTGACATGTTTTACAATATTCGAATGAATACAATAATAATAAGTGGGTATATGCATACATATAAGCTGTGATAGCCTAGTTAAGATTTCAGCCTCCTCGGCAACTCGGGGGGTCGCCAGAGCCATCCCAGGGCACTGCTGACTTTTCGGAATTATGTGCGTTTTAATCGTTTAAATGTCACTCGCTATAACGATGAAGGAAAACATCGTGAGGAAACCTGCATGCCGGGGAGTCTACAAAACTCAAAGGTGTGTGAGGTCTGCCAATCTGCACTCGGCCAGCGTGGTGGACTATGGTCTTAACCTTCTCATTCAGAAAAGCGACCCGTGCTCAATAGTGGGCCGTGATGGGATTATGATATATATAAACTTAGATTTCATTATATACAGGGCAAGCTAATATTGAGCGTGTGAAAAACCATGTATCTAAGTTTTTACATTCTCTCAGGTCTTGTTATTAGCGACTATTCTCGAAGTACTAACGCGGCCTGCCACTCGAGACATCCCGCACAATAGGGAAATAAATTGAAGTACTCTCAAGAGTGACCCTACGGTGCCGCTCCAGTATCCAAATATCAAATTAAAGCTCGAAATATTAGAAGCCCGTTTTAACTATTCTCTATTACATTTCTTAATATTACCTAAAGAGCATGCGATTATTGTAATTTAAGATATATGTATCAAAGTTTGTGAT